>VWZX01009039.1:3110049-3353417 GCA_013399015.1 Galbula dea | reverse complement strand
TATGTTACTGCCTAACATACACTTGAAAGTGGAGAAATCTCCCCAAAACATTTACAAATCTCCTAAAAACATTTTTTCTCTAAAGAGAACTGTCACTTATAAGTTACCAAAAAAGTTAAAATGTTTTTTAGATCTACTAATTACATAAGTGTACAAATGCTCTTTTAAGTTTCTCTTGGGAGTTTATATGCATCGTAAGTAACTTTAGCTTTCTGGCCTAATCACACTGTAGATAGCTTATATATCTGCTGTGCGAGTCCATGGCTCCTTAGGTAGGAATGAGAGGATACAAACCAGTCTTCAGCTATGTACGTAGTCACAGAATCATAGAATTGTCAGAGTTGGAAGGGACCTTAAAGATCATCTAGTTTCAACCTCCCTGCCTGGCAGGGACACTAGTCATTTTTCACAAAATTTTAATTCTGATAACCTAGATTGCAAAATGTATTTTAAAGAGCACCTAGCACAAGCCAGCTCTTCTTAAGTCTTTCAAGTTATACATGACATTTTCCTTAAATACAAAGCCTATTTTTCTTAACACTATCAGAAGAACTAAGAGTAGTTGCCAAAAGTACATCCTGCTCAAAAGAAGGTTCCAACTTACATTACAAAAAATTGCCAGTTAACCATTGTTTCTTGGTTTTATAAACAAAAGTAAGATATATTACCTCTTCATTAGGCACAAAAAAGAGATTATGAAAGTGCTTCAACTAGTTAGCTATGACTTTTTGCATAAAGACTTTGTACACTTGAAACAACACTTCCACAATCTAAAAAGGCTTTAAAATGCTACAAAATCTTGTGAAAAGCTTTGATGAAACATTCTTCGAAAACATTTGTGTTCTCAGAGCTATCACCCTGCTCTGACATCCTCCTTGATGACCTCAGACCATCATCAACTGAAAAAGAGTATTACAAAAGCAGGAAGCAAACAAACTTTAACACACAAGTCACACATTATTTAAGTCACATTTCAAAATGAAAAATATGACTTACAACTTTTCAAATCAATTATCATCAGTTTGTCATGAAAACTGATAATGAAGTGGTTCCTGTTTCTCAAAACAGTTTGCTTGATCTTTAAATTTAGCTCCCAGTTATTTACTATTAAGTAGTTATTTCAGCTTTAAAGCAGTAACCAGTAATAATCAAAACAACCACTCATTCAAAGTTACACTATATGAAAGTGTAAATAAGTAGGCAGAGAAGAGTGTCTCAGGCTTCCACCTCTGATAGTGGAGGCTGGTTCTATACACGTGGACAGTGTTAACTCTTATGGAAAAGACAGAGGTATTTAACACTTGGGTTACTTCAAATAACCCACAGAAAACTAGCTCTCTTTCTCCCAATCATTCCATTCCTTCTACACAAGAACAATCAAAAAGGAATACGCAAAACAACTAGAGACAAAAAGGCTGTGCTGTAAGTAAGGTTTGGAAAAAGCCTACGATGTGACACAATGGGATTTGTAGCAGGGAAACTGGGACTTCCTGAAGAATCAGAGAAGCTTCTGCAAACAAAGCAGTAACCCAAAGCTGTGCTCACATGTAAGGAAGGACCCCCCCACACACACACTCCCTTTAAAGTGTCAGAGGAGGTAACAAGAAAGCATTATCCCAATATGTAGTGCACAGAAATGAATCACAGAATATTAGGAGTTGGAAGGGACCTTGAAAGATCAACTAGTCCAACCCCCCTGACAGAGTAGGATTCCCTAGACCAGGTCACACAGAAGCATGAGAAGATTAAGATCACTATTCCCACAAGCCAAGCAAAGAATACTCAGACTTTTAAACTACTATCCCACCCATGTCAATCACAAAGCAATACATACTTCAATACTTAAGCATATTACACACTATCCATTCTGTAGACTAGTCAGTCTCTTGAGCAGTAGAGAGTTTCAGAAATCCTCAGCTGCAACCCCTCCAATAGCCTATCTTTGATCTCTTTTAGCTGCACTGATAACCCTATTTGCCTTATAAGCAGCATTCTGCATGACTGCCTCTAGAAAATACCAAAACACAGCATTAAGAACATCACATCTTTCTTCCTGCCACATTCAAATTCTATGGGCAAAAATCTACAGAAGACTAACTACTAACTAAGCTGCAATTACTATTTAGGTGCACGTGCTTGTTGTTCAGGAGCTTTGCTAATAGAAGATAAATCACAATAAAACCAATCCACAGTGCAACATTTAGATTTAAAGCAAATACAAGTTACTTTCAAACAAATTCAGGTCACAATATTGATGTAACAGGTCAGCATAACAACAGCATTGGCACTGCAGGATATTCTGAAACAGTCACGTAACATCTTTGTACCTGACTGGTTGCCAATCTACAGACTAAAATGGAATTGCTTCCTTCACCTCTACAAAAGCCATATGTATGCAACAAATCTGTGCAATTCTAAATAATACATCAATATTTCTTAAAAAGAATTCCTACACGACTTTAAAATCCAAGCACATTAAATCAGTAAAGGAGCAAGTACTGAAATCACATGAGGCTCAGGTTTTTAGCATACATTTCTAGCAGTTAATTATCATCTTGAAACTAAAGGATGGATGATATTGTCACACAGCCAACTATTAAAATGGAATTCCAAATAGCCTTAAAAAAAGTCCTGTTAACTGTTATAATCTATTTTCCATGTAGTGGAGAAAAGCAATGTTCTTGTTAAGTTACAGTTTTTCATATGCCTTCAAAAAAATGCAGCTTCAAGATTAACAATAGACTATCCTAAATGGTTCCAGGAGAAAAGAGGAAGAACAATATAGATGAAAAAACAGCTCCCAAAAAGATCATTTTCATCAGCTTTATTTCCTCCTCCAAACCTTTGACACCTGGATCAACAAAGACATTCCAGTACAGAATGACTCACACTGCCACAACAATTGATGCACACCATAATGTTCACAAAAGCAGGCCCAACAGCTGCACTTTCTGAGAGAGTAACTCACTACAGAGAGAGTAACCCACAACACAAGGAGCACAACTAAATGAAATGCCTTCTTTATTTTCCTGGAAAAAAAATACATTTTAGGAGCCAGCCCCACTACAATATGAAATAAAGCCTCAAGATAAAAAACCAAGAGGTACTATGAACATTTTAATAATATAAACGTAGTGCAGCAAAGTCAATGCGAACCCCACTGCAGTATATGACAAATGTTAAACAAATAAAATCTTAAACTAAGGCCAAAATTCACCTCTGTAAATGTAACACATGCCCTAAAAAAGGACTGACTTTCATAAATGCAGCTTGATTGCCCATGTGAACCTTGAATTACCACTGATGTAAACATTCTATCATACACTTTATATGCAGTCTCTCTACTTCCTGTTACCCATCTGCCCACACAGCAAGACTGACTAATATGGGATGAAACATGACAGTAATTTTTAATATTTTCCTGGTGAGTTATACCTCACGGTACAAAAAATTAAACATCAGAACAGAGCCATCTCCATAAGGGAGATGAACCAGAGTATTTCCTGACTACTTCAAAACAACAACAAAAAAAGTACTTGTCAGATTTTGCCAAAGCCACCAGATTTGGTATGCAGCCATGAACTAGGCTTCATGTTGAAAACACTTTCTATAGCCTTCTACAAGAGACATTGCAAGCAACGTGAAGTGTCTTCAAGAGTTATGACTCCAGAAGCAACTACCATTAAAAACATCCCAAAATCTGCCAAGGGGACTTCCCACAACTACTACAGGTTTAGCATTCTAACTCTAATTTTCAAGCATACAGTAAGCAATTGGGAAAACCTTAACAGCATTTGCAACATGCAGGAACTATCTGCCACCTGCAGGATATTTTTTGTTAAGCTGCAGTGGACAGCACCGTTTAGCTCTTCAAAATTAACCAGAGAAAATGTAGATTGTTCTTACAAAATGAAATCTACAACTGTTAACTGAAAACCAAAACTATTTTCAATAATGAGCACTACTAATAGTTATGTAACTACTTAATGATTCATTAAAATAGACTGATTTATTTGTTGCATTTTGAATTTAAGCTACAGAAGATTAAATCATACCCCCTGATTAAACTAGACCCTCTGTTATAAACCATAATGATGCTGATGCAACAGCAGTGACTCTCCCAATATCACAACACTTGAGGATGTGGTAGTCACCGTTAATAAATACTTTGACAAAATGTTCCCAGAAAAGTAAAAAAGAGTTAAAAAATTTGAAGGAGGCAATACAACAGGGGAAAAAAAAAAAAAAAGTAGTAACTGACACACATTTGGTCTATCAAAATATCCTGTTAGTCTCTAACAACAGAACAAATGTACAGGCAGAGTACAACCATGTTTGAAAACAGCTAAAAAGCCACTCAAAACAAAGCCTACTTTGAATTAGTCATGACATAACTAAAAGCATGAGCAAAAGTAAATTTGAGTCAGTCAAGATATAGTTACAAACAAGACCATAAGTTACAAATAGTAGTGGCCTTCAAGAATGTATTACATTTCCACTATATACCTACAGTCTGTCACTGCTGCAGAACTAAAAACCAAAGGCTTATGAACAACTAAAACAAAAAAACTTGAGAGGAAAAATTAGAAGTACAGACAATCCACTATAGCTTTTTCCAGACATGTCTTTTACTTGATTTGAATTATTCATATTATTTATTGTGTTAAAGACTGTTCCTTTGAAGTAGTTTGATTAGGAGGAAGAGGAACATAAATCAAAACACAAGAAAATTGTTAAGGAGGAAAGCAAAACCTCAAGCACTGCAAGTCTGATTTTTCATTTGCATTGCTATTTGCCAACAACCTACAGAGCCTCAACCCCTGTATTTAAGCATTTCAGGGCATAAACCAGGCCACAAAAAGACGCCCTTACTCACTTAAAAATTGTAGACACACACTGAGTTTAAAACAACAGAAATTCTACCTTGCTGCAGAAAGCCCTTTCTCATACTGAGACACTTACTTCTACTTTTTCCTCTATGCCAGGCACCAGCATCCTGCAGCTGTAGAGCAACATGATTCAGGTTAACTAACTCAGAATGGGAGTTTTCCCTCCACCCCACTCAATGTGGAGGAAGCTATCAGAGGATAAAACTGTCATTCTGCTAGCATGCTGTATTAACTTGAAGAAATCATGAAATACCAACCTATCCCACTAACATCATCACATACCAGATTCTGCACAGAGACTCGACAGCATCATAAGCCAGCACAGGCTTTGCATGCCACGAAGTCTTTGCACAGGTCAGACAAGCACCAGACCAAAGAACAGAGCAGAAATGTAGCAGCCAGCAGCTCATCAATCCAACCCAATTTGACTACTCTCACTTCTACATCTGCTCAACAGCATAGTACCATCATCAGTGTGTCTGGCTTACCTGACAGCACCGAGGCAACACTCACCTGTATTTCTATTTTCTTATGCAGTGTTTAAACATTTCCAAAGGAAGACTGAAGAGCATAACAGCACACCAAGAAACTGTTTCTAGGTACAGTGACAATCCTGCTTTCAAAGAGGAATTTTGAAGTTAAAGGCAAAATGGTTTTCAAAGGTACATTTTGAATGTTGCATGTAAAAAGTGATGATCTGAATGGACATTTTTTCAAGGGAAAAGGAGTACTCTCTCATCTGTACAGAGGCATTATCACCAAAAAGTTCTTTTGAGGATACCCCACCTGGAGTACTGCATCCAGTTCTGGAGCTCCTATTGTAAGAGGGATATGGATGTGCTGGACCGTGTCCAGAGAAGGGCCNAGGTACATTTTGAATGTTGCATGTAAAAAGTGATGATCTGAATGGACATTTTTTCAAGGGAAAAGGAGTACTCTCTCATCTGTACAGAGGCATTATCACCAAAAAGTTCTTTTGAGGATACCCCACCTGGAGTACTGCATCCAGTTCTGGAGCTCCTATTGTAAGAGGGATATGGATGTGCTGGACCGTGTCCAGAGAAGGGCCACGAGAATGATCAGAGGACTGGAGCACCTCCCCTATGGGGATAAGCTGAGAGAGTTGGGGTTATTCAGTCTGGAGAAGAGAAGGCTCCAAGGAGACCTTATTGTGGCCTTCCAGTATCTGAAAGGGGCCTACAGGAAAGCTGGTGAGGGACTTTTCAGGAGGTCAGATAGTGATAGGACTAGGGGGAATGGTTACAGACTAAAGGAGGGTAGATTTAGATTAGAAATTAGGAAGTTCTTCTCCGTAAGGGTGGTGAGACACTGAAACAGGTTGCCCAGAGGGGTTGTAGAAGCCCCACCCCTGGAAGTCTTTAAAGCCAGGCTGGATGGGGCTCTGGGCAACCTAATCTAGTGGGAAGTGTCCCTGCCCATGGTGGGGGGGTTGGAACTGGATGATCTTTAAGGTCCCTTCCATCTCTTGACAATTTATGATTCTGTAATGACACTGATAGGGTGGAACTGTGTCCTAGCACAGACACACAGTCCTGATAAGCTAAGTGGAAACTGTGGCCTGCTACAGGAACAGCAAATCTCCCAAAGATTTTAAAGACTCACTTCACAAACGCATGACATTGCAACAGTTATTTTCCTAAAAGACACAACTAAACTTTGGAATATTGTAGTATTAGGGACACTTTCATTAACAGGTATACTGCAAGTGCTGTTGGATACTGAAATCATACAATAATTTCTGTACAACTTAAAAAGATCAAATTGTTTCCTATACAGTAAAACTTCAGTAGAGGACCTTATTAGGAATAATCTTAAACCTATAGTAATCTTAAATCCATTTAAAAAAAATACTAGTTTTCAAATTAATCAGTGAAATTACTATAACCATTTTCACTCAAGAAACAATGGATATCTCTAACAGAAATGTCAATCTAGTTACGACTGAAAGCGGTATTACGGAAATGATCATTTCCATCAGCAACTCATGAAGCCTAGTTTCTTGCGGCTGTTATTCCCAAACTGATCACACTTTTATTATATGTGGCACAAATCAAATTATTCCTAATATTTCCCTCCTATGTAGATACTCTAACATCCAGAAGTACACTTTACAGCCTCACTCTTCATAGTGGAAACTAAAATTCGATGTCTTGTCTCTAGCTGACCACTTACTCAGCAACTTCACATTGCTGACACGGGTTTAAGGTTCAGTCCAACAACAAATATATCAAATGAAAACCAAATTTGACAAGCTGGTACCCACCAACAGGCTGACACTAACCAATGCGCAAAAGCTAGAAATCACCTTCACTTCAATCACTTTACAAAGAATTTTTATTTGCTCTCACTATAACCTGTACACTGGAAACACACGAAACAAACTCTCACTGCCTGACTAAAAAACCCAATGTGATAGCACCAATCCTTTAAATAAAGAGCTGCCTGGATTAATTTCTTGTAACCAGCATTGCATTTTCACTATTTTAGTATCTGGCTTTAGTATGATGCACCAACAAAAGAAACCATAAACATAGGGTCATTTTCACATAACTGGACAGATCATATTTCTTTTTCTGCAGACACAGACAGGAAGACTGACCCAACTTCTATTCTGAAATTATAAACTTGATGGGTGTTACATCACATGGTTTCACATGAGTTTCTCACTCTCGAGGGATAAGCTGAAATCGGCACCATACAGGGTTAAGATACCCAGCTAGGCTGACTGAACTGGAAAACGCGGGTGCAATCTGATACTCTGTATGCAAGTGCTCTGGCAACCAGGCTAATTAGTCAGGAGTTTAAAGCTGGAATGCTAACAAGCCCAACAGGAAACAAACACCTGATTCTCCTGCAGTAGATAAACTGCGGCAGGAATCTACCGAAGACATTACAAAAAACCCTCTAAAACCTAACAACGAAAATAAGAAAACTCAAACCCCCACACAACACCAAAATGAATTTAAGAACCCTTACCTTAACACAAAATACATTCTTAACTGTACCCAAATGTCTCACTGTGGTCTGAGACAGGGCAGACTCACTTGAAAAACATTTTAAGAAGGTACAAAGTATTTACTACTTTTCTGGGAAACCTTAGGGTAGCCTTGAATATGAACAATTATACTGCCAAACAAAATGTAAAGAGGATGCTATCTGGCAAAACACAAAATAGGCAGGCCTAACAAGGGATTATTGTGCACATAAATTTGGGAAGAAAGGGATCCCAAAAGCCAAAAATCCTCCCAATCTGTGTTCTCTTGTTTACAGCACTGTTAAGAGCTCACTGCCAAATTGACATTGCTAAAGGTTTTATAGCAGGTCAAGATCTTGCCAAAAAGCAATGTGATAGCACAGGAATTGCACCGGACTGCTGCCAGCTTCATTAACCTTATTACCCGTTTTACTACCTCAAGAGACAGTGATGTGCAACTTTTAAATTTGTTCCAGTTGTACAATTATTGCTGCATTGTCTTGGAATTCTAGCTACAATCATTAAATCCCGACATTCCAGATCATATTGATTCAAGTCCAGCATCTGATTGGATTTCAGAAAGTTATTTTCTGTGTATATTAGGTTAGTCAAGCAGGTTTGACTCAACAATACTACTTCAAAATGTAACCTAGAAGGCAATTTCATTGTAACAAATGCTATAGAAATAAAGGGAAGGTTTCTTTTTGTGCTATTATTTTTCCTCTCTATCCAAAATACCTTCTCCTTTCCTTTCTAAGAGCAAAAGAACCATACCTCAGGCTATATAATCATCATCTACTACTAGTTCTGCAAAAAAAACCCCTCAAAATCTGCACTGTTGAATAAAATTTAGTGAGATCAGCTGTGTCGTACCAAAATATGCACAATCACACTATAAGCGGCTTCACCTTGGAATAGATGCACAAACACAAAAATCTAGGATATCCTTCTCATTACTTACACCATACATCTAGAAAAATGACAGTCATTCACTACAGATGCAACTAAAACAGGTAGCCATATTTACACATACAAATGCCACAGTTTTAGATATGATTAGAAACAGTATCTGCAACCTTTTTGAACATTTAAAAGAAATACCGAGTCCATGTTGCAACTTGCAGAGAAGAGAGTCAAAATCACTGCTGTTTTGGTTTTCTGTTTGGTTGGGTTTTTTGGTTTGTGAGGTTTTTTTGGTTTTGTTTTTCTGGAATTTCTGTTGTTGAGGTGGGGGGGATTGTCTGTTTTTTTGGGTTGTGCTTGTTTTTCTTTTTTTTTAATTCTGCCACTCTGAAAACCCTCCAGAAATTATTTTGAATGACATTTTTTTGTTCGTTTGTTTAAGGGAACGAGGCCATTTCTTAAAACCTCTGAAGCAGCTTCTTAGTGCCATAAGATACCTTAATGTTGGTTAATGGGACAAACCAAGGGCACAGGTATCTTGGAAAAAATATTTACAGTAGTGGTAACACACTGGTAAAATTCATCTGTTGATAGCCTCTCTCTGCAAATCCTACTTAATCCTGTTGTATAATCATTGGCAACAATTTCATCAAGCACCATTCTTGGTAAATTACATTCAGCTTCAGTTAGTTGCATTTAAAAACAACTGCTGACAAGTTAAAGAAAGGCTTTCTCTGCAGTATCTTCTGCGGTATCTTCAGACTGATAGTGATTTTGTACTCACTGCTTTGTGAAACTTTGATCTTCTCATACTGTGAATACATTCCTTCTAACAAAAAAGCTAGTTTTAAGTAGTCCTAAATAATATTTCTTACTAATGTACTTGCACAACCAAAATATTGCTTTGGTTCTGATTTTATTCCCTCACTACTCCATTCACTGTAGATCTGAAACAGAAGATACCATGTACTAACAACATAACAAAAATACTTTAAAGCTTTGCACTTGAGCTGGCACCCTTCTCACGAAGAAGCTTTTTACCTTCCAATTACCTACCAGCTTCTTTTCTCCTAGGGGGCTCCACAGTTGCTCTCAGCTACAATAGTGTCTACTTTGTCAGACTTGAAGGAAGTTCATTGTCTGAAAGGTCTTGCTCTGTAAACAGGCTCATTTAACATGAAAATCTCCATACCTGAATGCTTTCTTCTTTTATGTATCCTCCACATTAGAACAGAACAGGGAATGTACTATTCAACAGACCTAGACATAAATTCCCCAAAAGTCCCTTATTTCAGATTACTGGAAGGTAACATCAGGAGAAAAATTACTCCATGTGTCCTGTTTGTGCATGGCAGCGAGGGAGAGTATAACATTAAGCTAATTCAATAGCAACTAGCAGTTACATTTGAAGGGGCTTTCCTTTTCCCTACCTGCCCCCACTCCAGCTACATGTCATTTCAATTGCTTCAACACAAGCATTTAAGTGAACTCTAATGAGCTAGTTCAGAGAGAAAAGCCCAAGCAGAATTAATCCTAGTACCCTAGCTTTCTTAAGAACTTCACCATGGAGTCAGATAAAACCCAATGCTAGCATAAAAGAAGGATTTAAAAAAAAACCCATTGAATTGAAGAAGGGGTGAGGGGAGCATTCTTTTGCTGCTGAAAGGCCATTTTACTAGCTCAAGCTATAAATATGAAACCTCATCCTTATACTTTTCCCTTGTGTAGCTATTGGCACTCAAAAAAACCCCAAGAACAGCAGTTTGCAGAAGCCAAGAAGGCCTATGCAGCTCCAGAACCCTAAACAACCTGCAGCATGTCAGAGCCTAACTTTAAGAGTGTCTAATGGTAATAAGTTGGTTATCTATGGGAATCAGTATTTTATCATCCTTATCTAAATACCTATCTCACTTGTTTAAGGCTCAACAAACAAAACAAAGTAATACAGTATATGAAATTAAAAGACCTAAGAAAGGCTATAAAAATAAAATCAAGCTACATTTCAACTAGTAAATCACTTAATTGAGAAGTCAGTTTTGTTTATAATACTAGAGGATATAGCATATAATGCCTAAGACAAGTATTGCATAAAAATAAATACAGTTTACTATTACTCCAACTAAAACTGACTAAATGATAACTAGTTATCAAATACCAAGGTGACGTTATTTTCAACTGGAATTAATATTTTCCCCCAAACATCAGGAGCTACTGAGTCCAGGGTACATTATAGCTACAATCACTGGCTGCTAATAGTAGCTTCTGCAATATTTTTCACATCCTGGGAATGAAAAAGACCATACTAACAAGGACTCAGTTAAAGTAGGAATGACACAAAAGATGGAGGAATATTCAGTTGTGCTGAGAGACCTTCTGCAAAACACTACAACAGATGCTGTCTCAGATGTTGTCCATGCACAAATACTGACAGAGTCCTGCAGAGATCAGTAGCATCGTTTCAACAACACAAGCCAGAAGAGGAAAGTAACCAAAATTATTACAAGAGAGTGAGATTTGAGGCAGTAGTTGTAATTATGAAAGTCAGTCCAGAGATAAACGTGTTTTAAAAAAAGCTCAATTAAACCTGCTAAAAATAACATTTAATTGTGCCACTAAATAGTCATTAAAATAAAGAAGTGCTCAAAAGCACAGTAACTATGAAGTAAAAAGCAACTCTACTCTTTCTGCAATTGCAGTATTTCGCCATGACCACTGTATTTTCTCTTTACCTCCTACTGCTTCAGAGTACCTTATTCCACGCTCAGGACAACAATGCAACTGCAAGTAATCACCAACACTGTTCCTGATAGAGGAAACAGCAGTTTGACCACTTGATTACATAGGAAGCTCCTCATTTCCTTTGCAGTTCTTTTCATAATAGCACAAATAATCTAGAAAAAGGTATCATGTGGTGCAAACATAAAAACGAATTTCAGTGATCTGGCAAACAGAATTCAGTCAGAAATCACCATTAATGTCTCAAACAATGGAAACAAGACATACGTCCAAGTTAAAAAAAAAAGTCTGAGTTCACTTGTATAATTGTTGATCTTACCCTCTAAAATATTTGGGGGTTGAGTCTCTAATTAGATCAATTGTTCTGTGCAAGACTATTCATGTGTTATGAAAAAATTCTATTTCCAAACAGTAGCAAGGCAGTTCTTTTCCCACAGAGAAGTTTTTCATTGCTTCTTTAAAATGCTATAAAGCATCTTGAACTATCATTTGTTGCAATAGCAAGTAAGACAAGACTGGCTTCACTTTTTGCCATAATGAGGGGTTGAAAGGTAAGTATGGGATTGGTTCAGTTGATTAAGTGCTCAAAATTTTAAGTAGCCAGAGTCACTTGCTCACTTCTCATTTAAGCATCAGCACAAAACTAGACAAAGATCAGCAACTAAACCAATGCTGCCATATCACTTTGTAGTGGCTTGCACCTTGTTTCACAAAGGGTTGCTATCAGCTGCTTACTATGGAAGAGAAAGGAGCCTTCAGAGACCTGGTCAGTGAGATCCTCAGTTACAATACTGGGTGTGTTAAGCTGCGAGGAGATAGGAACAACACAAAGACCACTGAAAAGCTGAATGCTTAACCATCACATAAGCATCCTTCACATTACTGCTTTCTTCCTCACCCTTCCTATTCATCTCCGGTTTGGAACAACACACTTAAAAATAAACAATACATTTCTGTACTTATACAATGCTTAGACCAGGCAGCAGCTTCACTCCTAGAACTGAGAACAGATCAGTTACAGACCTTACAGAATACAACTTAACAGCTCCTTCAAGAGTTTCTTCATTCAACATTAAGGCTTCCCATTGTCATAATGTGTTGGGACCAGTACTCTTCAATGTCTTTATTAATGACCTGAAGAGGAGTGTTGAGCGCACCTTCAGTACGTTTGCAGATGACACGAAGCTGAGTGATGTGGTTGATATGCCAGAAGGGAGGGATGCCATCCAGAGGGACCTGGACAAACTCAAAAAGTGGGCCCAAGAGAATCAGATGAAGTTTAATAAGTACAAGTGCAAGGCCCTGCACCTGGGTAGGGGCAACCCAAGATACAAGTACAGACTGGGAGAGGAACTCATTGAAAGCAGCTGTGCAGAGAAGGACTTGGGGGTCTTCACAGATGAAAAGCTGGATATGAGCCAGCAATGTATACTCACAGCCCAGAAAACCAACTGTATCCTGGGCTGCATCAGGAGAGGCATGACCAGCAGGTCTAGGGAAGTGATTCTGCCTCTCTACTCTGCCCTTGTGAGGCCCCTCCAGGAGTACTGTGTCTAGTTCTGGGGTTCTCAGCATAAGAAAGATGTGAACCTGTTAGAGTGAGTCCAGAGGAAGGTCACAAAGATGATCAAAGGGCTGGAGTGCCTCCCCTATGAGGACAGGCTAAAGGAGTTGGGATTGTTCAGCCTAGAAAACAGAAGGCTTACAGGGGACCTTACAGCAACCTTTCAGTACCTGAAGGGGGATTACAAGATAGAAGGGGAGATACTCTTCAGCTGGTCAGACTGCAACAGGACACCAGGGAATGAATACAAGCTGAAGGAGGGGAAATTCAGACCAGAAATCAGAAGGAGGTTCTTTACCCAGAGGGTGGTGAGGCACTCGAACAGGTTGCCGATGCCTCATCCCTGGCAGTGTTCAAAGGCAAGGCTGGATGTGGCCCTGGGCAACCCGGTCTAGTGCATGGTGTCCCTGCCCATGGCAGGTTGGTTTGAACTAGATTATCTTTGAGGTCCCTTCCAACCTGGGCCATTCTATGATAATATAGGCAGTTTCTCTCCACCGCACACTGCTACAGCTATCTTCAGCTAAACAGCTACCATTTATGAAAGGAGTCTCCTAGAAGGAAATTTTTCTGGAGGAGCTCCAGATTGTGATCTCTTGATATTCCGGGACAAACCAGTCCTGTCCTACTGAATTACTAGAGTGTGCAATAAACCTTTTTAACCATGTTTTTAGGTGGAAATACAAGAACTAGCATCTGAATCTGGGAGTTGTCAGTTATAGTAGTAACTTAGCTACTTAAGAATCCACGTAGATGTTTTGAAGTTATGAAACCATGAAAAAATACCTTTCTGTGATTAAAATTTATGTTTCATAGATAAAACTTTTTGTTTCTAAACATCACAAATGCAATATATGTTCAGCAGCTACTGCTTGCCCCAAGCAATGTGTTGGTTTTTCAGACATTTTTAGGCATCACACAGACCTCATCACAATGGCAGAATTCAAAACACAAAGAATGTAAAGTTCAGTACAAAGAGTTCAAGTAGTCAACCCACCGCACAAAATATAGTGGTAATAATCAGGAGTGAAAGCAAATATAATTCACAGTAAACATGTATGAACAAAAATAATCCACCATAACTCATTCTCTGCAAGTATGTGTTTCAGTAACTGACACAGGCATGTCACATGAAGAAAAAGGAAATACGGTAGCAGAAAACAGGAACAAAACAGATTGGAATTTAGACCACTTACAACCACTTCTTGTCCTGCAGCATTATGACCTCATCCAACTTATCCCCACAATCTATCACAGAAGTAAACTATGTTCCTTTAATGTTTGCCCCATTTGAGAGATACACAAAGTGATCCTAAAATGTTAAGGTATTTACAGTTATAAAATTGAGTAAGAGAACAATGTGCTCAACTTCATAAGGATCTAAGCATTTCAATGTTCAAAGCACTCAAGCACATGCCTAAGTGCTTTGCCAGAGGAAGTTCTATAAGGTGTGTGGGGAGAGGGAGGTGTGGTGTGAGTTTTGATGTTGGCTGGGGTTTGGTGTGTTTTGGTTTGGTTTTTTGTGGCTTTCTTGGTTGGTTGGTTTTATTTTTATGGGGTTTTTTTCTTCCCTTTGTTTTTTTTTTGCATGTTATTTTAATTCCATGGAATTCAATGCAACGTCCTGCTCCACACAAGAATAATGTCTTGCAGTAATACATGGCCAAGAATGACTGGCTGGGGAGCAGCTCTGCTAAAAAGGATCTGTGGATCTTGACAGCAAGCTGAAGATGATTCAGAATCATACCCCGGCAGCAAAGTTGAAAATCATCCTGAACTGTATTAATAAGAGGAATATAGGCTTTAGATCAAGCAAAATTATTATCCTCTTCTACTCATCAGTCCAGTTCTGGGCCACCAATACAGGAAGGACAGAGATAAACCGAAGCTCAGCAGAGGGCCAAAAGATGGACAGGAAACTGGAGAACTAGTGTCCAGTCTTAGAAGAGGCAGAAGGAACTGTGTTTGTTTCTCCTGGAGAGAGATGGCTTTGGGAAGTCCTACAAAGCAGCACACAATAACTACAAGGAAGCCATCAGGAAGATGCAGCAAGGATCTTCACAGTAGTGAATGGTAGGAGGACAAGAGAAAAATGGAAATAAGTTGAAACAACAGAGGTCTTTAAACTGGCTACAAGGAAAAACTTTTCCACCATTATGACAGTCAAGCAGTGGAGGAGGGTGCCCAGAGAGATTGTGCAGTACCAGATCCTTAGGGGTTTTCAAGACCTTACTGAGTAAAGCCCTAATGGGCCTCAGGGCTGACCTTGCAGGAACCTTCAACAGGAAGATGGAATAGAAACCTCCCGAGATCTCTTCCAAACCAAAGTATCTTGTGATCTTAGCCTCTCCTCCATTTTCCAATAAAATAAGCTTGCTTACTGTATTTACCAGTGCAAAACACTATGACTAGCCTCTAACTCATTTTTCCTTTAAGAATACAAAGTGATATTTTATAATATAAATAGTTTATCAGGAATTTTCAGGATTACTCTTTTAACATATAAGTCCTGATAATTCTTTAAGAAAGATTATACAACCAAAAAGCAATGAAAGATCAAAAAAAGTTAAGGCAAGGACTTGGAAGAAGAGGTTTAAAAAAAAAAAGCAAACACCACCACCAAACAAACAAACAAACAAAAGAACCAATACATTATCCCCAGCTGCGGTGGTCTAGTGGTTAGGATTCAGCGCTCTCACCACCGGGGCCCAGGTTCGATTCCCAGTTAAGGAAGAATCCTGCTCTGGCAGGGGGGTTGGACTAGATCTTTCAAGGTCCCTTCCAACCCCTGATATTCTGTGATTCCCCATTCTCCCTATGTCCTCAGACTGGTCAGATTTCCTTAGGTTGCATGTGTTACTTTTGAATACAGTTCAGTTCTAAAGTTCCGGACAACCATCTGAGTGCAACAGGGAAAGTGTCAATGTCATAGTACTGGTTCTAGAAACCAACTTCACCAAAAAATTAAGGTTTTCTTTATCATTGTCAATAATTTCATGATCAGAAATTCTCAAGTAAATACTCACAACTCCTGGGACTATAAGACTAACAAATAATTCACTCTAAACCCTACATGGACTATATCTGCCAGTAATTAGTTGTTTCTAAACTGTAATCTGGATATCCAGAGCATTTGAGAGGGCTGCAGAATAAATCATGTCACTGACACTACTTTTAACATGTGGATCACCTTGGGATCTTTTAAGAACAACCTGATATTTAACAGTTGCAAGGTAATCACTACGTATCTGAGAGATACATACTTCCATAAAAATCACAAAGACAAGCATTTCAGCACTGTAAGAAAGTGGTCTGCATTGTCAGAAGTTTTGAAATTCTCAATGCAGAAGGCATGTGGGCAACTACTACAGCAATTTGTATCAGTTTCTTTCAAATTACTTAATGTAATAATTAACCTTTTACTTAATGCTAAGTGAGCTACCTGAGCAGTGAAGAACTAGGAAAACTAGCTTTGAGTTTTTTTGATGTCAGAGAAGAAGTTGGGTTTGGTTTTTTGATTCATACCTTTGAAATGCATATCCAAGAGACAGCATGCATTTCAGCCCCCAGAAGTTAAGTCTAGAAAATTAACTGCTTTATTATTAAATTAAAATGATATAGCAGAAATTAGCAATAATGAAGCTGACTAATCAGTCTGACTGTGGAAGACAGGAATCACACTCTTAAGTCTTTTTGTTCCCAGATCAAACTGTTACACAGTAACAAACATTTGGGCCTTTACAAATGGAGATACATGACTAAACTATACAGAAGCCTTGGCAAAATATAAACACTCTTCCCACTCAAGATGTTCATTTCTGATGATGTCACCTCTACAAGGTCTTCAGCCTAAAATTTTAAGCTATGTCTCAAATTGCTGAAGGCGAACAAATGAACAGAAATAGAACATCTCCTCCCCGAAACCAAATTTTTCAAAGGTTCTGCAGAACAACAAAAAGGAGCAAGTATAATTTTCTCTATAATGATAAAGATCTCCATTTTGCAAGCTATTCTGTTTGGACAGACCATACAAATAAAGTGAGATGGACTAATTTACAACAGCAGAGTCAGAAATGGTAATTCCAGGATCCATTCATTTTTAAGATGCAATCAAGAACTACTGGGCTTAGACACACAACTACTCCCTGTGCCACAGGCTGCCCTCTTCATCACTGGTAAGGTTTACAGCACTAAGCAGTGAAAATGTTCATGATTGTTTCAAGAAGAAAGTGATCTCAAGGAGCAAATGTTGACAATAACCAAGCCCAGACATATTTTTTATTAAAACAAGGCAAAATACTGTGTTTTTTACTAAAATTTATTCACTACTTTAAAAATTCCAACCCTCTGGAAGGAATACACTTCAGCCTTAGGAATAAAATGCTTGAAATGCTTTTCAGGTTAAAATACAATCTAAGTCTTTCAATACATTGAAGTAAGCTTTATTTTGCAATTCACAACATTTAAGGTCTCTATCACCTGTCTCAGACAGGAAAGAAATATACAATTTTTTTTTTAAATGTAGAATAATAAAAGTCAAAAGCACTTCCCCAGTCAGCAAAGTAACTTTTCACTGGGGAATCCACCCATGAACATGCTCATTCCACCTTTCAAATGGTGATTTGATTATCAAAGGAGCTATGTTTTAGGAAGTGCCACCAGCTCTATTTTAATTCTGTTTCTTCTAGAAGACAACAAATGACTGTTTTTATCATGTAGCACTGGTTAACAAACCAGTCTCTGCAGCTGTGTTATTCAGGAGTCACTAGAAGCAAGTGTTTGCCAGCATACTGTGCACCTTTTCTTGCTCTCAGCAAGTCTTGCATTTCTGCCCAGTAGGTAGTTTTGCAGCCAGCGACATGACCTGTATGTTTAGTTAACTCCAGTTAACAACTTCCCACTTTCCATTTGCCATTACCACACTACAAAAGCTACCAGAAAATTAATTGATTGCTTACTTTCAAGCATTTTCTTGCTCTAAAATACAGTTCTATCAAATAACCTTAATTTTATTCTTATCGGGGGCTGTCATATCAGAGGCACATGGACCAAGGACAAGTTACAATACAAACATTAATGCAGATGATTAACCATGAACAAGAGTATTTCGAGTTTAAACAGGCTCAGATTACAAAAGCATTTAGTAACTTGGTTTGGCTTACTCAGATATTAAAACATAGTTAATGAAGGCATAAGCGATACTACCATGAGAGATTTCAAGTATATTCTGACTCACTGTGGAACAATTTAAGCTTTAACTAGTGCTATTACCCAAAGAATCTTTACAGCAAATCAGGATTAATGTAGCTGAAAGTTACAACAAAAGACAGGTCTATACTCTCGTTAGTGAGGGAATACGTACCAAGAATATGAAAATATTATATCACCATCACCCACCCTCCCCCAAAAAAAATTCAAGAAGCAAATACTGCTGTATACAGAATGGGAAATGGATTTAAAAAACATAAGGGTCTCTACCCTCTCTTCCTCATTTAATTGAAGTGCTGGCTACTGTTTTGTTTCTCTGCTACTGAGGAAGTAAACTTTTCCAGACTTATTTGTACAAAAAGTATTTTAAACACTTCATAATATTCTTAGTTAACACAGTATTGTCTGTGCTGTATACCCTTTGTTATCCACAATGAGAAGCAAGCTTTCTTTAGGATTAGGTACTTTAATAACGCAAATTTGGGGGGTTTTAAAATTATTTTTGCACAGCATTTGGGATTTTGAATTTCTTCTCTATTCAGTATTTACTTCAAGAATATTAATAAAACATATACAGTTGCCTTAATTAACAGTTTATAAGCTTCCTAGCAGTTTAAAAGCCAGAAAGTTACATACGTCAAAAAGAGAAATTATTTATCAATTTCAAAACTTGTCACCTATTTAATGAAATGAGGCAGTCTCATGTAGATATGATATTTAAGTACTCTTGAAATCAAAAAAAACAAAGATTAAAATTATTCAATTTTTCTATGAAGATACATAACCTACTGCTCACTGTATGCACATACCAAATAGATAAAAGGGGCATTCATTGCTATACAAGTCACAGGGGTGGTGTATTACATCCTAAGTGTGACTGTCTCTCCCTGCCCTATATTTTATAAGATGAAATCTCAAATCAGCATGATCCAGCAAACTGCATACTTGCATAAAATTTTGGCTTCTAGGTCTGGTTCTGTAGTAACCAAATTTACAACAGTTTTCAACACATTATTACTTCAGGTACCTGCATCGTTGTTTTCCCATGGTACCGTCCTGGAGACATTACAACAAAGTGAGAATGCTAGATGTGTCTCATACAATAACAAGACAGTTTAAGAGGCTACAACTACACACAAGCAGAAGTATGATCTAAATAACCTCATCTTGTTTAATATCATATTGTAGAAGCACCCTAGGAAAAAAATAAGTTTTGAAAAAGTAGTATCATTGATTTCCAAACATTTTTGATTGAGATCTGCTTACTTTCAAGATTTACACTTAAAAATTACTCATTACATTAAAAACATATATTCTACCTATGAAACTGGCTGGAAAAACAGTAATGATGTCTGAATCCTTTAAAATGAAATTCAGAGAATTCTGCTCTGGCAGGGGGTTAGACTAGATGATCTTTCAAGGTCCCTTCCTGCTCCTAACATTCTGTGATTCTGTGAATGTAAGGAAAAAGTCATACTATCATGTAATTTTGTACTAGCATACATAAACAGAAAAACTCAGTAATATTATTAGGAAAAAAAGTCCACTTGTGTATAGCAAGTAAGCAGCTTTTCCCAACAAATGCAGTAAGCTTTGGCAAAACCTAAACTTGTCATTTTTTTATCTGACATAGATTTCACATATGTAAATATGGAAAGATTTTTTTAAAATAAACTAAGCACCAATTAAGATGTTATTGACATTTAACAACAGTAAGTCAGATGGACAGTGGAGGTGGAGGATAAGGCAGAAAAAGGGCTAGCCAAATTTTCTGAAAGCCACAGTAAATATCAATATACAAATTTAGCTGCCTCTACTCAGTACTTCTGGATGCTGTAAAAATGGTAAGGATCAGCTCAAAGCAACTGCTAAACACTAGCGGCAGAAAAACCCATTGCTGTCTTTCACTATCCTCTACACCACAGAGCTGGAACAGAATCAGATATGGACTCTCCCACACTGTGAAAGATAATCCCCATGATGGCAATCTGATGGCAGCAACAGAAGGAAGAGGGTCAATGCTACCAGCTTTCTCTCTGTGCCTCAGAAGTGCTGAGACAGTGGGTGAAGAGGTGGTTGCAGAAACAAGTATGTACATACATATGTGAAACTATTCATCCTCTTTTGTAGCTGCAGAGTTGGAAAAGGCTTCAGATTATTTAAGTATCTATCAGTCACTGCAAAGAACAGTTCTCCTCATATTCCACTTCAGAAATTAAGGGTATAAAGGCATTAATTAGAAATATGCTGGTTTTTCATTCTGCTTGCAGACCTCTACTACTACTGATGCACTGCACTGCCTTGAAAGGAAAGGACTTGTAACTAGAAAAAAAGCATGGGTGTCAAGGATGAGAGCACTTGCCTTGGCTGTTTTGCACCATAAAAAACTGATGACCCTATTCATCACCAGGGTTTGTCAAAACTTAGCTCTACCTGCTGCGATTATCTTCTTAACTACCTTTGAGGTGGTTAGGATGGAATTTGTCCCCTTGGTGCAAGATTCCCTTCTCAACAGCTGAAGAATTCAGTGCAAGGTTAATCCCTTCTGTTTCTACCTAGCAGGTACCCAGAATAGAAGATACTGAAGCATATTAGAAGGAAGAATCCTCTCCAAAATAAGGAAAATGTATCTATGGATATAACAGTACAGTAAACAAGAAATAAACATCTTTTTTCCCAGTCCCTTACAAGAAAACCCCACTGCCACATCCACCAGTAGCACAGGGACTAGCTGGTCATAAAAAGGCCTAACTGCAATGGTCCAGCCATTCCAAACTCCAAAGTCCACATAGCACGTGCTAGAGGACCGGCTGATCAGTAACCTCAGGGGAAGCTAGTGACGAAGCTGGATAATCATGAAGTCTTGCTCTCAGGGTCTTTCTGAAGCCTTTGTAGCAGGATGAACACATACGAAGACCACTGTAATTCACATTTATTACCCTAAGTAGAAGACTGGGGTGTCCAGTTTATTGAGGTTTTGGGAGGGCGGTGTGCATGTGGGGGAAATGTGGAAAAGAAATGTTCTACATAGGCAACTTTAGAGAGAGCTAGATCAACGCATTTGTAATGATACAGAATCATAGAATCGTCAGAGTTGGAAGGAACCTTAAAGATCATCTAGTTCCAGCCCCTCTGCCTGGTAGGGAAACCTTCCCCTAGATCAGGTTGCCCAGGGCCCCATCCAGCCTTGTCTTAAAAGCTTCCAGGGTTGAGGCTTCCACAATCCCTCTGGGAAAGCTGTTCCACTGTCTCACCACCCTAACAGTGAAGAACTTCCTCCTAATATCCAATCTCCCCTAGTTAGCATCCATTTCCCCTGGTTCTGTCACCACCTGACCTTCTAGAAGGTCCCTCACCAGCTTTCTTGTAAGCCCCCTTCAGATACTGGAAGGCCACAGTAGGGTCCCCTCGGAGCCTTCTCCTTTGCATACTGAACAATCCCAACTCTTCCAGTCTGTCCTCATAGGAGAGGTGCTCCAGTCCTCTGATCATTCTCGTGGCCCTTCTCTGGACTCGCTCCAGCACTTCCATATCCCTCTTGTAACAGAGGCTCCAGAACTGGATGCAATATTCCAGGTGGGGTCTCAGGAGAGCAGAGTAGAGGGGGAGAATCACTTCCCTCGACCTGCTGGCCACGCTCCTCTTGATGAAGCCTAGGATACGGTTGGCTCTCTGGGCTGCAAGCACACACTGGCGGCTCATATTGAGCTTCTCATCCACAAGCAACCCTAAGACTCTTTCCTCAGAGCTGCTCTCAAGCCAATCCACACCCAGCCTGTATTGGTGCTTGGGATTGCCCCAACCCAGATGCAGGACCTTGCACTTGGCCTTGCTGAACTTCATGAGGTTGGCATGGGCTCACCTCTCCAGCCTGTCCAGGTCCCACCAGATGGCATCCTTCCCCTCGAGCATGTCAACCATACCACACAGCTTGGTGTCACTGGCAAACTTGCTAAGGGAGCACTCGATGCCACTGTCCATGTCGTCAGTGTAGACACTGAACAAGACTGATCCCAGTACTGACTCTTGAGGGATTCCACTTGTCACTGGCCTCCACTTGGACATGGATCCATTGACAGCCACTCTTTGGGTGCAGCTGTCGAGCCAATTCTTTATCCACTGGGTGGTCCATCCATCAAACCCATATTCCACTAGCTTGGAGACCAGGATGTCATGTGGCACAGTGTCAAAGACTTTGCTCAAGTCCAGGTAAATGACATCAGTTGCTCTTCCCCTGTCTATTGATGTTGTGACCTTTTCATAGAAGGCCACCAGGTTCATCAGGCATGATTTACCTTTAGCGAAGCCGTGTTGACTGTACCCAATCACCTCTTCATTATCCTTCTGTCAATATCAATCCTTATGTGCCCAAAACCAGTTTGTTATAGGCATTACAGCTGAATTTATTAAAATAGTCCTTGTCCTATGGCAACAACCAAAACACTCTTGTAATACTAGATCAAATTACAGTATTTCTGGAGACTTTTATTGAAAGTAATCAAATATATCTCTCACACAAAACAAAGAAGGGCTTTGTTAGAGCATTTCACCAGTTTTTGAAGAAGGGAATGGTTGTTTGGCCTTTTTTATTTTTTTAAGGTTTCAACAAAGCTAAAGAATTAGCTAACAAAACACAGTAATCTTAAGTAATTCCGCTTCTGAGTTTCCTCACTGTACAGAAAGACTAGATGTAACAGGCAATCCACTAAAACCAATTAGCACAATTGAGTAATGTTTTCATTAGTAAACATTGCCTTTCCATCGCAATTTTTGAATTATTTTCCTTTTCCAGATATGAAACCAATCTATCTTGGTCTTTCAATAGCCAGAATAAACAGACTAAGTGTAAAAGAATTTTTAAAGCTTCTATTCTGACTACATTGAAAATAAGTGGTGTTCATGTTCAGTAAGGCTATCACTTTAAATGGAGACAACTTACATGCTTCCTAACAAAGCGCCCAGCATTCTACAGTAAGTATGCAATGCCTGGATAGGATCCAAATGCAGTAAATATTATCAAATTATATGTTAAAAGGTGAATACAAGCCAGACTTCTCCAGATTCTTCAATATAAAAGATATTATATTATAAAGACCATTTTATCAATGCAATGCTTTCTAAAACACAACCTGGTACAATTCAGTTTGTTTCTACAGAAATATCTTTCTGTCCAGGAGAACACTGCATCACAGACTGTACTGTCCTGATATTTTTTAAATTAAAAATACTGAATAATTGTTTTTACTAAAATTAAGAACAACAAAAAATTGGCCCATTTTAATTTCAAGTCAATGTATTGCTCAAAGGAGCACCTTCAGAGAGGGCAAAGGAAAGGAGACCTTTTCTTGTTGAAGTCACTAGAGGAGGGTTTCTTTGTTATTTAAACTATTTTTCCCAACCACAGGCTATGCAACAGCCACTAATCTTCATTAAGAAAGGAAACTCTAATCTTCCACTGGGTTTTGTAAGCAATAGATTATAGGTGTAAAAGCATGACACTGCAATTAACTTGTCTATCTGCCTATAAGAAAATATTCGAGTTCAAACTGACAAGACTCATCTGACAAAAGAGAAAAGTTCTACTAAACAGCTCATGGCATGCTTGAAAAATCTAGACACTGAAACTTTAGTTCATAGACAGTGTTATGGGCAACATAGTTTGTTGGTCAAACAAATACTGTTGCCAGAGAGCTCATTCTTCAACTTTTTCCCCCACTTTAAAGGTGTTTTCACCACAGAGTAGACCAGAAATTCAGCCATGCCCTGGGACACAATTCACCAAGGGCAAGCCTTAAAACAGCTCATCAAGAAACCATAATCTAGTAGTAGGCAGTAAGTTATCATGTGACAGCTTTCATATTCCTTAGTTCTAGTCACAACAGAGTACAACATACCACAGTAGCAATAGAAACAATGAACAAATAAAAAGAGAAAAACCCACACACCCTGCTGCTATTACCATACAATACAACTTTTCTGTTTGCCACTGCTCTATACCCATTGGTGCTGTATTACACAAAATCTATTCTAGAATATTTACCAAAGAGCTGACTTGACATTAGGAGTCATACATTCAAAGAGATCCTCAATTTTCAGTTACACTGCAAAACTGTAGGTTTTCTAATGTCCTTGAACAGAATTACTATAGTAACTCAACTATTTTTTTAGAGCCTAGTGTATCTTACACTTTTGGAATACATCTCTAAAATTAGAAATCTATTGATAGTTACTCTTAAGACAGACCAAGCGCTATATGAAAACAAGCTTAAAACTAGCAAAGTTGATAATGTATAATTTCTGCTCTTGGCTGGGATCGGCGATATGAACAAACTTACAGGAGTACACACAATTTCACCAGTAAAAATTAATGATACAAGGAGAAAAGATCTCCAATAACAATCTTAACAGCAGAAATTAAAAGGCTCTAGCCTTTTCATAAGCTAAAAGTGAAACCCCATCCATCTCTATTCACGGAATGAGTATCACATAAAAATGTTTCATACATAAATATTTTTCCTAGCCAAAAATCTCAAAAACTCCTAACAAATTACCCAGGTAGTGCTTTGCTCTCACATACTTCAGAAGAGGCTTCCATTAGCATGAAGTCCGTTCTGAAAGACAGCAAATACTCCACTACTTACCTGGAGTATCTGATAAATTTGACTTCACTTAAGTTTATCATGACATTCAGTTTATTACTTCACACTGTGATTTTCAATTCCACCTTCATCAGAACCACTGGTCAAAACCAGTGTTACTCTTTATGCGACACTGAATTTTACATAGCCAGAAACTATTTCCTTTTATTTCTAACAAAGCAACTTTTCAGACATACTGGGACAAAGATAAATTCAAAGTAGTTTCCTTTAACCTATATCCTTAGCACAAACACCATTTCAATTTTTAACACCATCCAGCTAAGTTACACTTCTTCTTACCCTGCTTAGATGAGTATTTCTTATGGTCAAAAGCAAAATTTTAAGCAAGGGTCTCCTCAAAAATCCTAAGAGTGTGTTTCAGTCATTTCATTCCAACCTTTTTGAAACAGAAATAGTTTGTCAGAAAAAAAACACACTTGTGAAAAGAAAGTAAATCCCTCACATGTAAAAAGGACTAGTTTTTTTTCCAACTGAAAAATAATGCTTGTCAACAGCATTTTAGGCAGAGAACAGATTCACACATCAGGAGGGAATTCTTCAATTCTGCTATGTCTGAACTGTATGGATGTAATCAGCCACTAACTCTAGAAATAACCTACATAAGGAATATTTAAAGCACAGCATAAACCTTCTCCCTAGAAATATTTTCATGCCATTACGTTGTCTATAGATTGTGGTCAAAATCTTGATTCAAACTTCTCACTGATCTCTAGATAATTCATTTGTAAAGACAATCTTTTCACTTCTACTCAGTTAAAGGAAAACTGGTCTCCAAGTAGCCCTTTTGATGCAAATGAGCAGACCTGTGTCCATGACTTCTCTTCTCCAGCCATTTCAATGCAGAACTAGAACTCAACAGATTCAGTATTTTCACTCCTCTTGAAATGTGCTTGTTAGTGGTAGTAATTATTGGAAAATATTCTACTCAGCAAGAAGTACAGGCACCAGTCCTTAAAGATTACAAGACACCTTTCCAGACTGTCTAAATACTTTGTTGCAAATAATTTATTTTCCATACCATCAGTTTGGTACACTTAAAGAAAGTATTTTCAGACAGATTCTTTAGCTTCTTGATATCTGTAAGGTTTGCAGAGTTGCACTAGTTTAAACAACTGAAAGCTGTAGAACTCAGTATGTGCAGCAAACACAAGCATTTCTACCATTTCCATACCTCCAGACTTTCACTACTAGCTTCCCCTGTAATGCAACAGGCACAGTCACCGGTTATCCCAAACTTAAAACATGAGTTCTTTTAAAGTCTCAGAGTCAGACTTTTAAAAGCCTACAGGTAAGCAACCATGCAGATAGGTTTTAAACCCCTGCAGATTCCCCAAAAGATTCCTAATTCTTATTGCTTTAACTAGATTTAAAGAATAAGTTTGCATATTTACTTTGAAAAGATAATAAATTTGTCATCTATCAGTCTTCCCTAAGACCCTTAATGAACTAGAATCAAATCTGAACAACGATAAAAACTGCATCACCTTCAAAATACCTTGTCATCCAAGGTATTGTTTAACATTTTCCATAAACAGATTGCTTATTTGTATTTAAAGCCATTGAAAAGAATTTACAAAATACTGACTAGACCAAACTTATGTAACACCAGAACAGGGAGGAAGCCAATATGAAAAGCCAACAAAAACCCCACACCAAACAAAAACCCAACTCTCATTCTGAAGAGTTATTCCTAACATCTTCCTGCAGAGCCTACACATGTGATTTTTGAACAAAAAAGCCCCAAAATTATCAAATAGCCATAAAGTTTATTCAAATTCCTCATTTCATGATTTTTTACACTATGGCTCTTTAAAAGTTAGAAACTCCATTAGTAGTTACTCTTAACACAAAGCATGCTATTTCTCCAGGCTGATTAGACCTTTCTACATTTATTAATGCATAGGTATATTAGATCAACTGAGAAGAGCTTTCTCCATCAGAAAACAAAACTACAACAGATCAATGTTTCTGATAACAATCCCCAAGCCCTTGGGGCACTGTCAAAAAAAGTCCACCAGTTCTAAGAAATCTGTCTCGAAAAATTAAATACAGTTCACATTTCTAACCCCCAAACCAGGTTCAGAAAACACGTTTCTCTTTCTCTCATATAATTATCAGAGCATACATTAAAGATGAAAGCTTATTTTGTCATGAAGATCAATAATAATTATAACACCTTTCACATATGACATCTTAAATGCTTTCAGGAGGACTTATATTTATTCTGACAGTGCTAAACACTAATATACAGGGCCTTTGCATTCCTTGCTCTGCCCCAAAACTTCCATATGCAGTTATTTTAGATAACCAATCACTTCATTCCAGTAAGCACTTCCACAGGGGGAGAAGGAGAGGAAGGTGAAGGTGTATAAATGCAAATCATTTCTTACCCACAAGCTTCTGAGCAACTCTACGCACTTGTTACCAAACCATTAATTCAAACTTACTCCTTTTTGAAAACTTGTGTACTATCATCACCTACAACTTAAATGAAGATCAAAACATCAATTTACCTCCTACTGCAAACAGTCTGAAGTCTTGTCACTGCATATCCTTGTCCAACAGCAACAAAACATTGTTTTTTAAAAATTGAAAAAGACAGATACTACAACCATCCAAAAAACTTGGTAATACTTGAAACAATGTCAAGGAAAAAATGGAGTGAAAATAGGAAACAGGTTTAAAGAAAATGATAAATGATTAACATGCTGTTTCATTGTGAATTTCACTGTTGATTTATCTACAAACAAATACATGATTCACCCCACACTTCCCCAAAACCTTCTGTCTCTAGACTTGCAAAACTGAGCAGCTGTCTCATGATTTGAAGTAGATACAGTAAAGCTTAATCAAGTTTAAATTAGTACCAGCATTAGAGACACACTTAAGAAAGATCTGTACCTAGCACCACTCCTGACACCAGTACAGTTTAACTAGCGTTAACTAAAACCTTAAAAAACAGAGTTTGGTGTTTATTCGTTTATAGCTTCTCTCAAGTACTTTCTGAATAAATTAAAACCAAATCTTAATTACAATAATGCAAAGTATTAACAGATTTCTCAGAACAGCAAGAACTGTTAAAACAGTTAAATACCTAACAAAGTTAAAATTACCACCTAACCTTCAAGCATAAGTCCACAAGTGACTTCAAGTGAAAGTATAAGCGAACATACACAACCCTCACTTCCAAGAAGTCTTCCATCTTCCTCATGTGGGATACAAACAGAAGAATATCTAACTTTGAGCATGGAACACAAAGTTCCCTTCATCCCTCTTTTGCTGAGAAATGATTTACTTAACTTATTTCACACAAGAAGTTAGGAAAAAGTAACAGAACTCTATGCCCTATTGCCAGCTCTTGCTTTTCAAAATTTTACAGGCAATATACTTTAAAAAATAATTTGTGCCTAACTCTCACAAGAAGCAAGCAGACACATGAATTTCTAATTCTTCAGGACTAGTCTACACCATGAAATATTAACAGGAATTCAAGCCAAATTGTTTCATGAAGCACCTTGCTGAAAAAAAAAAAAAACCCACATATTTAAACTACTTTCAAAATTCTACTCTACACATTCAAAACCAAGCCACATTTTACACTCTCCATTAAAGTGATGAAGACCCAATGGACTTGGAGCAATTGTGTCTCACCAAAGAATGAGACCTTTCAAACTAACACTGAGGTAACATCAGCAGATCATACATGAATACCCTTCTCTATCAGTCTAAGCTACACTGGCAGAACTCTAGTAAAATTTACACTAGATTTCACTCTTCCTTTTCTTTTCTGAATATATGTCTCCCTGAAACCCCAATATTAAGGAAGTGATCAGCTCCTCTGGAAGATCCTAGTCTTGTCTATATATAGGAAACTTAAAAGGGAAGTCACTTAAACCAGGTTTTTTACACTGAAGAAATGCCTGGAGAATTACTATAATGTATTAAGTCTCAATATTCTAAACATACTACATACAATCAAAAGCTCCTGGGTGACAGTTGGCAGCATTGGCACATGCTAGCTCCAAAGTTAACCCCAGCAGGCCAACAATTGTGTCTGAGCAGTTTAAAATGATCCAGTTAAACCCCACTCAGGCACATCCAACTAAAAGTCATATCGAGATTACTGCATCTTCACAGATGCCATGCTCACCACAGACCCTACAATAAGCAAGACATGCCTCGTGGTCAGGCTGAGATGGGAAAAGGGTGGAAAACAACAGAGGACTGTCAGTTCTCAAGCAGTCTCACACAAGGGCTTTCATTTAAGCTGATAAATAGTACACATGTGAATCACACCATCATCTGGGTTGAAAATATTGCCAAATTTGGGTCAGGTCAAGGTAACTGAAAAAATGTGAGCATTTGTATTTGTAGTAATATATATATACACACACACAAACTATCTACAAAACTTGTTACCCACTGCCAGTTTGTTACAAATGCAGCTGCAGTCTTACCAAACATTTTTAGAACTAGTAATCTAAAAAGCTCAGACATTCAAAGAGATATACATGCACTTAATTTTTACTATCAGTAGTAGAACTGAACTAAGTATCACTGACAGTGGTAAGTATGTTCCTATACAGGTGCAGAGGTTTAACTGCCTCTGAAAAAGCGTGGACCTAATGCCAGTAAAATTATTTCTTTTCGTAACAATCGTAACTAAGCTAGTAGCTTTTGTGCAAAGTCTTATTGTGATTAAGCATGTAAGACTGACCTAAAAAATTATAAGATTTGTTAATATTGTTAAATAAACTGTTTTACTTACTAATAAGACTACAAAGCACAATCTGCCACAAAGAACAGAGGTTAGAGTTACCACGTTATGGGAATGGACAAATGCATTAATCATACAAAAAAAATAATCCACAGACAGTTAGCAATCAACCTGCAATTCCACAAAGACACTGCTGTGTTTTCAAACACAATCATGAAGGCTCCTCCAAGCTAGCATCAGCCCACTTTTTTGAACAAGTGAAAGTTAAAACCTAAGCAATACAAGCAAGAAGCTGTAATTATGATAAATATTGCAGTATGTAGGAAACAATCACAGAAAACACATATTATACAGTTTGCAACAAGAACTGGAAATATTCAAAGCAATTCTTCCCAAGCTATCACAGATTTAAGAATCTTAGAATTGCTTTCAAGACTTCTTCGTGGCTACACCAGCAGCCAGCACCTGGGTGCAGAAACCGAAGCAAGCTCCAGGAGCAAGGCAACGTTATTTCTCAGGGGCTTCTGTTAATAAACAACTAGGACCAGGGCCAGGCCAAGAGCAAGTGTGAATTTCCTCCTTTTCCTCGGGAACACGCACATGATCAGCCTCCACCCTGAGAGCAGGGAGAGCGCCGTCACACACGAACAGGGCTGTGACCTGCCTCCCCAGCCCTCCCCCCAACCCCGCTTTCAAACCAGACGCACAGCACTAACCACTCAAAGGGAACATGACAAGGGGCAGCGGCAGGGTGTGGTTTGACTATTACTTTTTAAATAAAGAGCAAAACCCAGCCTCTCTTAGCCATCCAAAACACCCATTTCATTAGGAAGAAATTACCCGCTGTGTTTTTCCGGTACAACATGCGAACTCAGGACTACGAGCCTGCTCCTGATATTTACTTTACACCGAGTGCTGGCAGCCTTCAGATACTGCGAGCCAAAGCACTCCGTCTATCACACCCTGGGAAAGCTACCCGGAGACGGCACCAGCGGCCCGGAGAGCCGCTCGAGTAGACAGAGCAGGTTGCTTTTGAAGAGGTGCCTTCTGCACAAAGCTGAGTATTTAAAGAAACAACACAAAAAAAAGCAGCAACAAAAAAAGCCCACGAGCAGATTTCTCAGTCCTCTTCTGCCACCAGCCGCCTTTCGGCTCTGTTTAAGTAACAGATAGACAAATAAAAGCCCAAACGGGTAACCCGTTTCGGGGTCGTGAGTGTGTGTGGGGGGGTTGGCTTCTGCATTACCGCCTCTGCCCGCCCCCTTTCGCCACCTCCTGTTCCCAAAGGGTTCCCTGCCACTGAACTGTCTGTCCCGCAGGGTCGGGCCAGCATGTGCCTCCGGGAGGGGAGGGCTCTGGCGTTGCGCTCCCTTTCTCTTCCCGGCCGCTGCAACCTGCCTTCACTTCAACCTCTCCGGGCACGACCAGGTGCCCAACACTCTCTCCCCAGCCCTACCCACCGAGGAGCGGAGCCTTCCCCCCGGTCGCATGTTAATGGAGAGCGGGAGAAGACCTCTGCCCAAGCCCCTCGGCGGGGGGTGGGCGGGTGGCGCAGGGGGCCAGGTTGACCACCGGCCTCGGGGCGGAGGCAGGCGCGGCCTGGCCCGGGCGCAGTATCTCACCTCCCGGGCGGCCCGGAGGGGTTGGCGGGGCGGGCCGGGCCACAGTGGGCCGGCCGGGCAGGGGTTCCACGGCGGGGTCTCTCACCTCGGTGGGGTCGCTGATCTCGAACAGGTCCAGCCGGTTCGCGTTCCAGTGGTTGATGATGTCGGCGAGTTTGCGCCGCTCCTCCTCCCGGCTACCGCCGCCGCCCGACATCCTCACCGAGCCCGCCGCCGGGCCGGGCCGGGCCCTCTCCGCCAAGCCCCGACGATGGGCGGAGGCGGGATGGAGGTAGGGGACCCTCAGTCGAGGCTACGGAGGGGAGGGGCCGGCTCTCCCCTCGGCCGCTGCCGGCACGAGCGCCGCGGAAACGCCCTGTGATCGCACTGCCGGTAGCGACCGGCCCCAAAGGACAGCGGAGAAGCAGAGAAAGGGGGAAGGGCCGGGAGAGGGCGGGGAGGAAAAGGAAGGATGCCCCGAGTCAGCGGCGGCGGCCGCTGCGTCTCTCTGCTCGGCAGCAACTGTCCCTGAGCCGAGCGAAGCCGCCGCTGCCGCCTTTCTCCGCCCCAGTATCGCCCTCCCCTCGCTCGCTCCCTCACACACCGTCCCGTGCGCGCCCCCGCCCGGTCACCAGCCCTCCTCCTCCTCCTCCTCCTCCTTCCAGGTTGCGCGCGCCTACGCGCGCTCCCTCCAACCGTCAACTCCCGGCGGCGGCTGCGCGCCTCAGGAGGGCGCCCCCTCCCGCTGGCGCGGGAAGGAGGGAGGGAGCCGGGGACGGCTGGGGTGCGGCGCGGCCAGGTGCACTGGGAGCCTCCGCGCGGTCAATAGGCGCGGGGGGAGGGGTAGCAACCGGGGACAGTCGGCAGCCGTAGGCGCGGCGGGGCCGTGCGGGGAGCGGAGGTGGTGGCAGGAGGTCTGTGGCCAACAACGGGAGCCCTGTGTGCTGCGTGGGGCCTGTTGTCGGGCGCTTGTAGCAACAAAGGGCCTGGTTCGCCGCGGCCGCGGGAACAAAGGCCCTACGGGCGGAGGCTGGCGCGGCCCCGCCATGGCCTTTTGGCGCTAAAACGGGCAGGCGGGAACGTCCCCGCTTCCCCACCCTCCCTCCCAAAATCCTCCCTGCCCGCAGGCAGAGGTCAGGGCGCATGGCCGCAGGGTGGGGGGAGGGACGCAACGGGTCAAGGCCACTGCGGGAGGGGTGCTGTCGGCTCACCTAGTCTTTCTGTGCCTCAGCGTCTCCCTGCGAACCTAGGCAAATAGCGCTCCGCTGTTTTCCCGGGTGCTGCTGTGTTCAATTATGTTTATAGAGTGGGTTTGGAGAACTGTGTGAGAGGAATTGTCCAAGACTGTATTGACAGGAATTTCCACAGCTTGATATGAACCTGAGAAGAAATTAAAGCATCAGATATGTTTTAGTGGGTTTTAGATACATAATTTATGTGTGGTTTCTTACAAAATGTGTTAGTTGTCTGTAAGAGGCATAACCCATTTCATAAATTCTGGAATCCAGTACAGATATGGGGGGTTGGCTTTGGTTTTTTAACCAGCTGAAGTGAGTGATGCATCCTGATACTTAAGTAGTTGTATTGTTTTGTGTTGGGCATCCTCTGAAAGTTAGTCCTTGAGCAATCATATTTGAACTCGGTTGTCCAAGTCTGTATCAAGTTCCTCTTTGCTGAGGGAGTTCAGATGAGTGCATTTTGCTCATCAAGTTTTGATTGGCTGAGTTATTTGAAGGAGATTCCTCAGAGGCCTTGTCTACATTAGCAATTAAATTATTGTTTTTATCTAGCAGTATAGGTCCTGTATAACTACTAGTAGTTCTGGTTTTACAGGTGAAGGTCAGTTACACTTTTGCCCTACATCTGTAACTATGCTGTATTAGAGCTTTACGGTTCCAAGGACAGAAGAGATCCTGTTTCTTGGATCCCAAAGTCTGGGAAGTGTTGAAAGACTTTTTGAGAACCCTTGGAGAACCTGTGAGGAACAACACACAAAACCTCAAGTTCTTTTAATGTCATCATCCTAAAACTATACTATATTCCTTTTAGAGGTAAAGTATAGAGAGAAGGAAAAAAGCAAACAAAACTCTTCTTACAGAAAAGGGAAAAAAATTATGCTTTTTGTTTTTTCCCGTATCCAGAAAGAGTGTTTTACCAGATAGCTTTGGATGTTCCGACAGTGCCTGCAAAGATCAGGAAACCATGGAAAATCTGTGATTTGATGGTCCACAACTCAGGCAGACAGCTGTGTGCTCTGTCACAGATGACATTTGCAGATTGTTGTCCTAATTTGGATGCTTGGCTGTCTGTTGAAGTGGGATTCTTCAAGTCATAGGATGAGAAACAGTGGCTGTGTTACTTCAGGATTAGGAAGGAGACTTATGTACAGGATGTGTGTAGATCATCATTTTGCTATTACAAGCTAGGTGGATAAAATTGTTTTTCCTAGAGAAAAGAGGCAAGTGTGCTAGTAAAACTGGCTACTGAAAGTATAGTTGATTTAACGTTTCTGGCATGCCTGAGTTTTCAAATGCTGAGGAGTACCAGGAATAAAATTATCACTGTGCTGGACCCACATGGTATATCTAATCAGCTGTGAGTTTATTTCTGGTTTAACTGCAGCCAGTCAACATTTCTAAACCATAGCTAGACTCCAGCCTGGATACAAACAAATCCCTCAAACTGAGTGGAATTGGAGCAGGTTAATAATGTAATTTCTCAGAAATCCTGAGTCACTGCTATGTATTTCTGTAGCAGCAGGAGCAATGGAAGTGCTACTGGTTGTCATTTACCAGCCGTGACCACACAGCTGATTAGCTCTGCACTGAGCTGGGCAGTGGTGAAACACTATTGAAAGAAACCAAGCCCACTTGTACCAGGAGAACAAGTTGTTGTCATCAACAGTCAAATGACAGCAACTTTAGTACAACCTCAAGGTTTAAGAAAAATAATGTAGACAAGAATTTAGCTGTCAGAGTGAACCAGCAGGGCAATATGCATATGGAGATTGTACTGTGGGAGATAAAGCATAAGCCCTGACCACCTTGGAAGAGCTAGTGTGCAGAGAGCTAAAGCATGAAATTACAGTGTACAACTAGTTTACAGTGGAATATGTGTGTGGCTTCACTTTCAACCCCTTTTTTTCGTAGGGCTATTGCTATGAGAAGCAGAACTGCTTCTGTAAAGCCTAGTGAGTGACATGACTCCTGTGAATAATTGTAAAAAAATTCAGAGGTATTTATGAATAGGAACCATTATACACATAAACTATGTAACTTGTGTGTTTGAGCTGTCATCAAGGTATCTTCCATATAAGGTATTACATAAATTTACTTAAAACCATTACATTTTCATTCTTTCTGAGATTTTTATCATTTACATAGTGAGAAGACAGAATCCTGTTTGAGGAGTTTCCAATTCACCCCAGAATTCCTGCGTGTAGTCACACTAAGGATGGTGTTAGAATTAGATTTAACTATAAATGATCACATGCTTGATAAGAAATAATAGCATGAGAATAGGGAACAAAAACTGCTTTACTTGCAAGTGATAAAAATGTATTTTACTTCTTTCCTTACCGAACAATGTTATTTTCTTTTTAAGGGTGATTAGGATAACTAAGCTACCATAAGCCATTATTGTGATTGTTTGTCCAGCACTCAATGTGTAATATACATTTTACAGAACAGATATGATAAATGTCCTTCCCTTTAGAGCTTGCAAGCTGAATTTTGTCACAGGTGAGAACAACAACTAGAAGAGAGATCTGAAAAGGAGAAAGACAGACATACAAGTCCTCTTGTATGTCCTCTCTGTTTCCTGAGACACCAAGAAGTGCAATGCCCATGTGGTTACCTGCTGCGAGGGGGTCATGTCTCTGCAGCTTCTTTCATTAATCATATTGGTGTACATGTGTCCCTGGGGGATCTGATGATTATAAGCAATGTCATCTCACAGGATCCCTTTATTTCTACTCCTTAGCTAGTGCAATTCATGCAAACAGTTCTCATGCATAAGGAAGGTTTGCGTGAAGGTAGGGTCGTGCTCTGCTGGTCTCCTGGCTGCTCGCCAGCTGCCCATATGGTTGCCAGAATGCAGCATTAATTTTCTAAGGCAACATGCATTTGATGTATAGTGCCCCACTATAAATCAGAACACTATTGGAAGTTATAAATTCATAGATAAGACTGAAATTATTAAAGTAACCCTTCTCATGGCTTCCCAAGTGGGCATGTGCTTCTAGAGCAGCAGTATTGGAGCTGAAATTTTGCATAACACAATGCAAAAGCTTAAGTTAGAGCCTAACATTAACATTGCAAACCTGGATCATCAAACTGCAGTCCTTACATAGATGACGCACCACTGAGGTAAACGAGTTAGCCAGAATAAGGACTGCATCTTTGGACACTATAAACACACATGAGTCAGAGAGGGAAAAGAAGTTTTTCGTTGCACCTTATCTCACTTGCATGAATTGCATACACTGTGTGTATCAACGTATCAATTTCATAGTCTAATCAGTAAACAGACACAGTATGTATAGCCTATGAGGGCAAATTCATGCTGCATGAAAAATCTTTACTGTATGTTTAGAACCCACTTTCTTACTGTATGAATGTAGGGGTTTACATTTAGTAACCTTGACCTCTTTAAAATACAAGTAAGGGGGGGGAGTAGAGGGGAAAACAGGGCAAGTGTGGCAAATTATGTAACTGGTTTTTGGAAATCTTAAGGTTTTCAGTTCAATTATCTTTTATTTTTAGGGAGAGGAAAGCACAGAACTGTATAAATGACAGCTATCTTAATAAATGTATCTTTTATATATGGATGAATTACAAAAACTGGCAAGAAAATTTCCTTAAGGAAGATGCTTAATTTTTTTTTATGTACAGAATTAATTTATTGGTAAACACTTCTTGGGTCAAGACCCCTCAAGTTATATTTGTACGAATAAAATAGAAAGTGTAAGGGCTTTTTTCTAGCCCTACAGCCAACTGACCTAGCCTGGTTGCCTCCGTGATTTTAAACTGTTTTAGCTCTAAAACAGGGTGGCTGCATGCAAATTGTTTGCTGAAGTCGTTGCTGGCACATGCTGACTCATAGTCTGTGCCTGGGAGTTGTCTGCGAGCTATGTGGTTCATAGCAGTCCGTGCTAACAATTTAGCTTACAGATCATTGAGCACAAAGGAGGGATCTGGATGTTGAAACGGTCCAGTGGACTATTTAGCAGTGGAGAAAGAGCATGGAAGCTCTTCTTGTGCAGCAGGCTTCAGGGCATGGTCCTCCACCCAGATGGATTGCTCAGGCATACCTGTGTTTGTAGGTTCAGAGCACGTACAGCCTCCATCATGTCTTTATTGAATTGTGCTCTGTGGTCCACATTCAGCAAGGTGCATAAGTGTTAGAGTGTTTTGCAGCATATGAGCATTCATGTTGACTTCAGCAAGATGTATTTGTCTTCAGGTGAACAGCTCCAATAATCCAATAATCAGAAGCACATAGGAAGACAATCACGCCTCAGTAAGAGGTTTTCAGTCGATGTCAGCCTAATACAGGAATTCTACTGGATTTATCCTCAGATGAATACTGGATGCTTTTCTGGATAAACACTTTTTATCCAGGGAGTGTGTCGAGGGTCAAGGCTGGGCCAACCACCAACCCAATGACAGATGCTCCCTGTTACCCCCTCCCCCTCCCAACAGGAAGGGAAAGGGGATAAAAGAGAGACAGAGACTTGTGGATTGGGAAATAAAACTAAAACTACTTTAATAAAAATAATAATGACAAATGAAATATATACAAATATGTACAAAACCCAATACCAAACCAGAACCCTCCTTGATGGTAACTACGTCACCACTGATACTGCGGCAGGAGGCCTCAATGGCAGATGAGTCAGGCTCAGGGGCTGGATTCTGGTACTGGATGCAGAAACTTAGGGATCACAGAAGCACAGGAGAACAAGCTGGCAATCGAGAACAATCAAGAAAAACTAGCAGGGGGGAACTGACCCCCAGTTTATATATCAAATATGGTGTATATGGGATGGAATACTTTAATTGGTCAGTTTGGAGTCACCTGTCCTGCCTGCTTCTCCCTGAAGGTGCAGCCTTTATCCTGGNAGTCAGGCTCAGGGGCTGGATTCTGGTACTGGATGCAGAAACTTAGGGATCACAGAAGCACAGGAGAACAAGCTGGCAATCGAGAACAATCAAGAAAAACTAGCAGGGGGGAACTGACCCCCAGTTTATATATCAAATATGGTGTATATGGGATGGAATACTTTAATTGGTCAGTTTGGAGTCACCTGTCCTGCCTGCTTCTCCCTGAAGGTGCAGCCTTTATCCTGGACCCCCCAACATGAGACACAAGATTTAGCAGTGACCTTGCTTTGCATACCAATCCCTGGTAGTAAATCTAAACATTAGGCCTTATCACTGGTAGAAGCTAGCAGTGTCTATGAAAATATGCTGTTAGTTTAAGAAAGTGCAGTTTCTTAGAGGAGCTTCAACTAAAGAGTAAAATCACTGAACAAAATTAGTTCTGTTCTAACCCAAACCAGGACAGAGTGCTGTTCTCAATGTAGAGGTATTGAGAAGAAATTTAATGGCTGGTATACACACTAGATTGTCAGATGATCTCTCCTGGCCTTATCCCATGTAATTTAAAATGCAACCAGTTAAAGTTCAGAGCTGCTTCAGGTACAACAAAAGCTTTTTTGTAGTTTTTATTTCTAATCACACACCTCTAAAGTGTTTTCTCCCAAACTGCTGTGTTGCAAAAGAAGATGAGAAATTGCCAACAATAAGAATGGAAAGAAACAGTCTATAAAAAGATTGCCAGATGGACAGTGTAAATAAAGTGACATCCCTGTCTCCAGAAATTTAGCTCATCTCTCTCTGGTATACAGCATTATTTGTAAAAGTGGTAAAGATGCTTAGATGTTATACATTTCTTTTAGGTTGAGGGTGGCTCTCCAATCATTGTTCCAAACCAGGCTATTAGTTACAACAGTGTGTAATCATTTCAAGGTTCTTTGAGCAAGATGTAGTGGGTGTTTAGTCTTGTAATTAACCTGCTGCCATTGGCCACTCATTCTCTCCACCCTGTAATTACTTGACAAAAACAATAACACCATTCAAAACATACATTGTATAGAAAATTAAAAGAGCATTCATTTTAATCTGTTTTCACACTCACAGGATGACTATAACTCGCACATACACTTCACGTATGGGCAGAAGTCATCTGGGCACATCTAACCAAGATTTGATAGGAAAGTTTGATTTGGAAGCAAACTGGGTCAGTATGTTGTTGACTTTTTTGTTTTACTTCACATTTTTTAAATCAATCCAAAAGTACTGAAAGGATTTTTGCTTAAAAATACCTTGTCACTGAGCTAAGACTGTAATGGATATTGAATTATTGCTCCAACAATTCCTATTCTTTTATATCAGATAGCGTAAGTCCTGTATGTGGAGAGCTTTAGCCTCAAAAACAAATACTCAGGAAGCTTAGAAGTGAAAACTTGGGTGTAAATCTGTGAAATTAAAGTGCATGCTCAGCCAAAAAGGCCAGTCCTTCCCTGGCAAGTTTTATTTACTAATGCTTCTGAATTCTTGAAGTCTTTGTCCAGAACAAGTACGGAATAGAAATGGGGTTTGAATGTGCAACTGGGAAGCAACAGAAAGCATGAGGGAACTCCTCTGTAGAAACTTCCAGTGGGATTTACTTTATCTAACCTGAATTGTGTAAAAGTTAGACTGAAAGGATGAGTGTATACTCCCACTCTACAGCAGGAGTAGTAGTAGCAGCTCTACAAGTAGTAGAGAGAAGCTGCCATTTCCAGAAAGCAACTGGCATCTATCTTGTGACAGGATTAAACCCTAACTTTTAAAGGGCTGTGGAAAAGTGAGGTTGAATCCCTCCTTGGTGTAAAGCTGACATCACTCAGTTTCTTCAAAGCTTCAATCTTTGACTGTGGAATAGGCTTCACTTCCAAACTCACCATTGCTTTAGCCAGCAATGTCATTTTTGTAACAGGCATGATACAGCTGCATTGGGCATCTCATTTATACAAAGGCAAGGAGTCCCTTCTCCTGCATTAAACCAAATGCATCAAACTCAGTGAAGGACCTGGTTTTCAGTTTATGCATATCACAGCTCAGTCCTGGCCAACTGAGTAAAGAAGGGAATAGTTGTGGGGAGACATATTAGGGAGTATATTTACATTGCAGAGCACGAGGTGCTTGGGCTACATTTAAAAGCACATCTTTTTCAGGTGGCTAAAGGTGTACAGGTGAAATTCTCTCCTGCCTCACCATACCAGCTAGCTGGTAGGTCTGAGTTCAAAACACACATCTGCCAGTGCAGGAATGCTCAATAATTACACTTTGAAATAACTGAGTCCTGGCTCTTCTCTGTGAGACTAACCCTTAATAGCAGGTTGTGCACTTCTTCCTCACTCACGCCTTTCATCCCATGCCACTCCTTGATTGTGGGAAGAGACTCAGCCAAAATCACAAAGGTACTTCCTTTGGATCCTTCTAAATTCACTATAGTCATGAAGTTTGTGAACTACTAGCCTATGAATAAGGCACTTGGTGTGCCGTGACCTCTGTTATGCTAGCCACAAGCCTCACATTTCTACTGTGTTTTCCACATCTTTCCCCTTTCCATCTGGTCTTTATATTCCTTCCCTCCTCACTGTGTTTCAATATGTGCTGGGATTTGCATATTAATTTGAGGCAAGGATCATCTTCTTGTGCATGTGTGCAGCAGTTAGCACAGCTCAAAATGGTAGGGGCAAGATGCATCACCACGCAAGAAATGTTAAAGCTTGCTGGAAAGCAAGTGTCACTGCCAGACCCTGATAAAATAATCATCAGCATTTTGTATCCTTGCTGCCTTCCTCCATGAGTGCAGTTTTGTACAACTATAGGGAATAGAAAAAAACAGATCATCTCCTGGCAGTGTGGGTAGGCTGACACAATGGAACCTAGACCTTGTTAATGGCCCTGTCATGCACAACATACAGCCTCATAGGCAATTTAAGAAATGTGTAAGAGTGTCCTTACTTAATGTTGACCAGCAAGGCACTGTGGGACCTATTTAAGTAAGTCCTAAAGGTGTCATACTCAACCTTGTAAACACAATCAGGGTCAACACCTCCCAGGCAAACTTTCCCTTATGAAGTTTTTCTAAGTGCAAAATTTGTCCTTATACTATTTTCACATTGTACAAGTGCATTTAGATGTTACCAACCAGACAAACAAACAAAAAGCCAGAACAATTTGAGGTTAGGTTCTGACATAAAGTACAGTTTCAAAGGCATATTCCAAGGAAGGTTATCCAGATCCAGCACTGCAGGCCAATCAAATGAGAATCCAAGAATTAAAAGATCATTGTGGACAAAGATTATAGAGGAGTACAGTTCTCTGGGTGAATCATATTATTTCTACATTTCAAAACAGAATGATCACAGCTTTCACTCTTTCTGACTAAAGTTAGGAACACATGCACAGAAATAGACACCTAGATTTAGTGACCTGTTTTCCAAAATGCTGTAAGTTCCCAGCCATCAAAGGCACCTTTGAATCTTCACTTACAAATGTAGACCACAAGGCATGAAAAATATGTCCTTTGCCTCTCAATATCACTGATCAGAATATAGAAATTTAACATAACATCTACAAAAAAAACCTTTAACCAATGCGGTTATGGCAGATGGATGTAAACTGCTTAATGTTACAAACCACTGAAGTCCAGAGGCACTGTTCCAAAGCTGAGGCATGCTGCCAGGCTGTGGATTTTCCCTGCCAGGGGCTCTGCCTTCTCAGCTCTGGCCCCAAAGCACAGTGGAGATCAGCCAGTCTGGGCCCATCTATCTTGCACTCTCTACAGTGTATTTATGTGGGACTGCACTGACTGCTTTGGGTATCACTAGCAAGGATGTCATGGCTGCAGGGAGCTCAGAAATCATCAAGCATGCTGTTGAGTAAAGGGGTCAGTCTGGTGAGCCTCTCTGTTGTAGCAGGGTTATATTGCTATCAGCATTTTAAAGCTAGGGCAAGGTAGTAATCCCAAGACGCATGCACTTCATCTTGAGTAGGGTGTTAAATCCCCAGCCTGTACTGGTTTTCCTTGCAGTTATTGACCCTAATCTGAGCATTCGAATTACCGTGATATGAGAAGGCAGCAAAGTGAGATTACAGTTCCTTCTCACTGTAACTTTTGATTGACAGTGGGCTAAGAAAAGATCTAAAGAAAAAGACTAATAGGAAAAGACTAATATAAAATGCCCTGCTGCAGCCATCAGCTGTGACACAAGTGCCCCAGTGCAGAGGGAGCAATGTAAAGACTCATCTCTATTCCAGTAGATTATGAGGCATAATAAGCAGCAGATCTGTTTTTGCTTGTTTAGTACAAACTGTAGAATTTAATTCAGCTGCTCTTTGGATTAATTCAGTGGCTTATATTTGGTGAAGTCCTATCTTTCATAAAGACTCAGAAGATGGCAAGAGAGAGAAAAGATAAAAAACCTCATGTTAATCATCCTCGACACTAAAAGGTGTGTCATGTTCTGTGTGTCCAAATTCAACTTCCAGGCATTACTTCTTATCACACTTTTCTGTTTTGTTCAGTAGCCCTTTGGTGCTTCCTATTTTCTCCCTTTTAAGACACTCATATATTTTTTTCCCCCCATGTCATGCTTTTAGGCCAAGAAGTGATGTGTTAAGTTACATCAGGGATGGTCTAAAGCTCAGTCCTAATGATCTGAGGGGTTGCTTGTAAAGAAAATGCAAAGACATACTTAAGGAAAGCAGTTTTCAGTGAATCGCAGATTACTTGCAATTGCTCTGAAAACTGTATATATCTAGAATAATTCTTCTTTTGCTAAGGATTATAGACTGCTCTGTTACTTGTTAAACACAGTAGGAGCCTTACTGTAAGTCAGAAAGAACTGTCATTGGTAAAAATTCCTGTGATCCATATCTTTGCTCAACAACCAGTTTTGGGCTTTCAGTCTCAACAAGCTACAGCACATACATTTCAAGAAGGAGAAAAATATGCAGGGATATGAAATGTGCTTTTAGAAATATTTACAAGATCTTCCAAACTGCTAGTTGCTTGCTTTTGTCCCTGGAAAGCATGTATACCAATTTGACAGCCCTCAGCCTTTCAGCAAGGGTAAGAAATTGAAACAAATTTAAAGAAAATAATCATGTAATACTGTCATATACAAATAAAGTCTTGAGCTCTAAGGGTTCCATTACAGCAAGCTGAGAAAAAAAAGTCTTCAGGAAATAATATTCCTTTTAAAGATAATGGTTTTCCTCAAGGAACATCTTAAAGAGACTGCAACAGCACAGCCTTGCTGTGATATCTGTACAGCAGCCTGTTGGATAACTGTACAAGAGATCTAAAAGGGTTATTCCAGGCTTCACACCAGTGTTAGAAAAGCAAAATGACACCCGACCCAAACTGAGTTAGGCAGTTAAGACCCCAGTGTAACACACTAAAATGACCTTCTTGCTACAATTTAAAGTTTTTCAAGCAAAGCCATAATCCTTAGCCACCAATGTAAATGAATCTGCTATTGGCTGTAGCGAAGCGAAAACTGAGGCTCACTAGAGGTTCAAGATGTTTTGCAAAGGGATTTGGCACAGAATGCACAGTGATAAAAAAAAAAAAGCAACACTCAATGTGTAATAGATACACAAAGAAGGGACAAGAGCAGAATAAAAGATTGTCTGTTTTAGAAGAAAGTCTCCCTTTTCCACTCTACCTTTTAAAAATTTTTCCTGTTCTATTTCATCTTCCCTTCCTCTTCCTTTTGTCTCTTTTACTTGTCTTTGCCATGCCTTGCCCATTCTAGAAGGCAGGTATATATTTGCTGAATTCCTCTTTACTAAGAATATAACTCATGCTTAATTTTCTTTCCTGACTACAGATATTGAGGTGAAGTCAGGCCTTAATTAGGATCTTCAAGGATTTCTCCAGCTGATAACAAGATGGTCATGGAGGCTGCCTTTACCATGGGAAAGCCACACTCACTGCAGCTTCTCTGCCATTAAAAAGAGGACGCTTCAGCTCACTGTTCTGAATCAACCCTGGAAATGCTTCTCTTCCTTGATTTTGGAACAATGATAGTAAATCCTTTCCATACCACATGCCTCATGTCTCACTATGTGCCAGACCCTGAGCCCTTTTGGCCACCATTTCTGCTGTTCACATGGTGCTTGTCTCACCTCCACAGGGCTGGAAGGCAGGAGCAGACAGAGGTAGCCATGGGCACTAGAGACTCATGTTGTGCTGTGGTGGATCCTCCATTGCTGTGCCACAACCTACCCTGCTTTGGCATCCACCCTGTTCCTGCTCTTGAATACCTAATGATGCTGTGTTCCTGAACAAAAGTCTGTGCTGTTCCTTCAAGAGGGTAGAAGGAATTTCGAGTACTGCTGAGGGAGATCCTGTCAGGCAAAATTTGAATATCCAAGTCAGGCAGACAAGTTCTCTTGTGGGAATATTCCTCTCTTCTGGCATGCCTAACCGGTGAGTTTGCCTGCATCTTTGAAACTACCGTACCTCAAAGAGTGGGATAGAAACCTGGTGCATTAGAAGGTTCAGTACCCACTGACTATTGAGTCTTACTAGAGCTGGGGAAAGAGTCAGATCATTATCTCAGTCTGACTTTATCCTTGACAGAGCTTTTCAAAATCATGAGCAAGCCTAATAGCTGCTTGTGAAAATTAGGATAAGGAAGTTAATCATAATGTGCATCACCCCTTTTCATCCAGCTATCAAAACTGGGAGTGAACTTAGAAACACACATTTTACAGAGGAGGGAGCAGATGTGGAGTGAATCAATGAAGTAGAAAGAGGAGGCAGGCTCCTGACTCCTCCTCCCTACCCGCTCACCCACTAGACTTGCCATAGGTACCTGTCATGCTGCTCTTGACTGTCATTTGTGAGAGGTGTTAGTAAACACAGCTATTCTTAAATGTCCCTGGGCAGAGCCCATGGACCCACCCCAAGCTGAATACCTGTCAAGTACTCTAGATATGGCCAGAGACCTAGGCAAGTGCTGGTCCAAATGCCTTAGGGACTGTGGAGAGGGTGGAGGGGAAGTGCAAGTGCATTTTCCATACTCAGCAGCAGCATCAGCCTCAGCATGCCTGTCTGTTGTCAGATTCAATCAAAAGGGATTGTACATAGGGACTTTCCCCTTCACAATCTGTTCCTGAGGCATACTACTTGCAGGCGAATAGTTTTATTATAGAGGGAGGCAAACGAGAATGTGTTTGAATCTCAGCAGCAGAGGCTTCACTTACACCCTTCTCAGATTAGCTGTTTGAAGGCAGGACTCCACCACTCTGTTGTGCTTTACTCAGTAAAAGTTTTGTTGCAATCAAAGAAGAAAGCTCCAAAGTAGACACCAAGCAGAGATGAGATCTGAGAAATTCAAGCTACGTCTGAGGGATGGGTGCTGAAAGATGTCTGGAAGAGGAGCTAGTAACAAAATCCAGAACAGCAAGAGCAAGAAAAGTAACAAAATCTGCCAGCAAGAGTAGATTGCAGGACCCAGAGTTTAAAGGGTTACTCAGATTATATACTCACCTATGTCAGCAGTCCTGGCAACTTGCCTCCTACATAGTGTCAGTGGGTATCAGTTTAAAACCACTTTTTAACTCCCTAAAAAGAATGCATTTTCTTAAAGAGCTTTAAGGAAAAACAATGTCGACTCAATACAAATTGACCTGTCTGTTAGACAGGAAGGAATCAGCCAGTTATTCTGTTACTAAGTTCGATAAAAATAATCAGGTTACCAATACATAATAGGGAAGCAAAACCTTAGTCATAATGGCAGAGAATCACACAATCACAGAATGATAGGAGTTAGAAGGGACCTGGAAAGGTCATCTAGTCCAACCCCCCTGCCACAGCAGGATTCCCTATACCAGGTCACACAGAAGCATGTCCAGGCAGGTTTTGAGTATCTCCATAGCAGGAGACTCCCCAGTCTCTCTGGGCAGTCTGTGCCAGTGCTATGGCACCTGAACTGGGAAAATTTTTTTCTTGTATTCTCATGGAACCTCCTATGCTTCAGCTTACAGCCATTGCCCCTTGTCTTGTCACTGGGCTTCACTGAGAAGAGCCTGACCCCATCCTCCCGACACACACCCTTCACATACTTAAAGCAGGGATGAGGTCACCCCTTAGTCTCCTCTTCTTCAAGCTAACTGGAAGCCATTAGCAGCAGAGAGGCAATTTTAACAGTTTCATGTTTGAGTCTCATGGGTAATTTCATTCATCAGTCACAGCTCCTAAACCAGAAAATTTTGGCAGTTCCATGGGAAGTAGTATATGTAAGGATAGACTCATTGGCTTGCTTTCACCCAAGCTTGTTTTGATAAATCCATTAGTTGTTCTGTGAGTTTTTTAATTCAGAATTTTAGCTGGCACGAGTCAGTGCACCTTCAGTGCTTCAGGTCTGAATTACATTCACAACAAAGTCAAGGCAACACACTGCAGTGGAACTAAACTGATTTAAACTTGCTGAAAATCTGGAGAGTTTTTTAAAGCCTCTTTTGTAGTGATATAAATACAGTGCAAAGTCAGTGTGAAATCATGGATTCATAAGCATTTTAATATTTGACAGTAATGCATGCAGACATGGCTATGTAATTAAAAATGTGTATGAATGTGTGTTTTATTCCCCAGTGTTTGTCACAAGATTAATGCAAGGGAATACAACTGAGTTACCAAAAGTCCACTCATTCCTTATGAGTGCCAGTCCTGGTGCCACTGCATCTCTACATAAAGGTGGGTCCTTGCACAATACTCATATTCCCTCTGTATTGTTAAAGGAATTGTAGCTCAGCCAGATGTGGAAAGTCATATAGGTATGACCACTAGCTCCAGCAGTTGTCTCTCATCTCAGGCTTTGCTCTGTTGTGACCATGGTAATAGCCCTTGTCAGAGCCTCCTAAGGTACTAGACCCCTGGAGTGTCAAATCATGGAATCATAATCATAGAATGGCCCAGGTTGGAAGGGACCTTAAAGATCATTTAGCTCCATCCCCCCTGCCACGGGCAGGGATGCCACACACTAGACCAGGTTGCCCAGGGTCACATCTAGCCTGACATTTAACACTGCCAGGGATGGTACCCTATCTGCAAATACCCTGTCTCCAAGCCTTCTGGTGTTCAGGAGAATGAGCAGGGTGACTGGAACTGCAAAACATGAAAGGAAGAAGCAGCATAAATGTAAAGAGTAATGAATTAAAAGTGAAGGACAGCAGGACAAGAATTAGCGCAGGCAAGGATGCAATGTAAAGCATGTAGACCAGAGAGGCACAGGCAGAGGTAGAGATGGCAGTAAAAGTGTGTCAGGGCAAAGACTGAAGAAATAAGAACAGTTTCTAAGTGATTATAGGGGAAGGTTTCCACCCAAATCCAGGTTTCTCAGCTTTAAAACTTTCTCGGAGTTGTAGCTCTAATGCTGCTTCTCTGATAATCTAGCTGCAGCCTGCAGAATTGGTCCTTCTCAGCACCAGCAGTTTCTTGAGCAGATTTTTTTGTTTGCTTTTCTCATCTTATTGTGGGTAAATGATGAAATCTGCCCTGCAGAGAGCCAGTCATGGAAACAGTTTCCCTGTAAGAGTAATTGTATCACAGTAGTACTGCCAGCAGCAGGAATTAGCTCTGTTTCAGGATTTAGGAAGAATTAGTTGGCGTTTATGTTCCTCTTCCCTTCTAAGAGTCTTCACAAGTGTAATGTTTTATGTCTTGTTCATTGCCTTCATCAGCACAGTATTTATTTTTTCTGTTTGCTCTAACTTCCCAAGAAAGGTGGCCTGCTAAGGCATGCAAAGGCAGTATCTTAGGAAAGAATGATGTAAATGTCTGTGTGGAATCATGTAAATAATGCTTTGTATTGCCCATGGTATTAGGAGGTGGTAAGATTCCCATGAAAGCAGCTCCCAGTGGAAATAGCACAATGGAAGAAACTTCTACAGTGTTTGCTTTATATTTCAACCATTCTCTTCTATCAACAACAGGGAACTGAGAAGCTGAGATTTCTTTCATGGGGAGAGTAGTTTAAGGAGTGCAAATCTGATAAACACATTTTAGTGTTTGATATGAATTTCACTCCTTAATGATTTTAAAATAGCTTTTCCCTTGAAAGATGAAATTTTCAGTTGACAAAGAGCTTGACTTGGAGCCCATTTGTATGCGAGGAAAATATGGACTATCAGCTGTTTCTGAGAAAAAACTCATCACGGTGAAACTTATCTTTTAGAATAACCACACAAAATATTGCTGATGGGCAAATGTTTGGTAATTAATCTTTATCGTGGTTGCTTTTTAAGTAGTGAATTCTATTTTTATGTTGAACTTTGTCTTAACTGGTGACACAATGTTATCTCAAAACCTTTCAGCCAGATAAGTCCATGCCAGTTTCCTCAAAAATGGTTTTCTGTCTATGGTTTTGTATATAACTGGGGCAGGAAGGCACTGTGGGGAGCAAAACACTGACTGTATTTAAATTACTTTTTAAAGTAGAATTATAAAAGTTGTTGTTAGTTAGGGAGCTGACTTGAAAGCTTTTGGTAACTTGCATAACTTTGAGATGGGCCTCATATCAGATTTGTCCAAAGACTTGGACAGATCCTCTGGAAAGCAAAAAGAACTAGCCCCAAGAAGGATAAGGAAAAAGAATGTTCTAAAATCCCTGTGACCACCCACCTTGGGCAGAGAAAAGTCACAGCACTACGAAGTTCCCCCTACCATTGTGTAACTAACTAGTCATCTTGAACAGAGCAAAAGTCAATTCAAGAGAAATGATATCCAGCATTCTATGTCAAATATTCGTGATTTGGGCTGCCAATATGCAAGTATTCATTTGATTTTATATTTTTGTTGCTAATTTCTGGAATGAAGACTAGGGGAGTACTTCTGGCCCACTTTATGAATTCTGAATACCATCTGTATTCCAAAATATCTAAACAAGGACTGTTCATTAGATGCACTAAGAAAGTGTTCATATTTTCCAGAAATTGATGCATGAATTTCACTGAAGTGACAAGCAGGGCACACTCGTATTTTTTGGTCCCCATATGTCAGCTGCTTTGAGCAGCAGGGGAGAACTAGGGGGTTCCCAGAGGTTCTGTGATGCTGTAACTTGGTGACTTTATGCATAAAATACTGGTTGAGAGAAATGGTGTTTTCCAGCTATGTTTGTTTTTAACCTTAATCTGTTTGAACAACTGGATTTGCTTCTAAATTGACAGCAAAATGAAGATGCTGATATAAAAAGAAACACAAACAGGATACTTTCACAAATTCTGAAGAGAGTGGAAATGAGAGAAATCACAGTTGCATCACTTTCACCAAAAGGAGAAGTAAAAACCACAGGGGAAACAATCAAAACCAACCACATCTTCCTGTATTTAACTGTTAGCTCTCTTACAGTGAGTAGCTGGCACAACATTTGTCTTATCTGATTACCTGTTGGATGACAGCTGTCAAATACAAACCTCCAGAAACAATCTTTTGTTTATGATGGACATGTCTTCTTTCCTACTTAACGCTTAAATTGTACTAGTTTGATTAAAAAAAATATTTTTCAGTTAAAGAAAGATAAAAACAAAGACAAAAGAAGGGTAATATAAAACATCTTTGTACCAGACCTGAACTCAGTCATATGTCTTTTCTCTCTGGAGAATGTTGCATCTCCCCTTAAATGTGAAATAATAAGCACGATGAATCATGTTTTGATCTAGTTTAATTTGTCAGAAATGTGAATCTGAACCCAAAATTTGTGTCACCATATCTTCTGAGATCAATTTAAAAGGTGAATTTTCAGTTTCCTTATTACCCTTTGCCTGCTGCTCACAGAGGGATGACTGCCAAATTCATCAGCAATGCACCAGTGCCCACTGGGTCCAGTCAGGAAGTGCCAGGAAGCCACAGTGATCTCCAACCATCAGCCACCTCCACTCGAACCAGTGGGTCCTGCCTGGCCTGAGCAGCCCTTCAGGCACCACACCTTTCCCTCCTGTGCCAGGAGCCCCCATGCATAGAGGAGATGTGGGGCTTAGTACAGGGAGGTTTGGCTCTTTCTCTGCTACTCACAGATCACCTCAGCACCTGCCCTGGGGTTTTTTGCAGTTTTCCCTTCTGCACATCCTTCATTTCAGCAGCCCCCCTGTGCCACTTCTTCTTTGGACACAATTTGTCCAGCAAATGAATGGAAGGCAGTACAGTTCTTTGAGATTCCCTTTTTTCATCCAAAAATATCACCAGAGAATTTTCTTGCAGTTGTGTGCTAACGTGCAGTGCCCACAGCCAGAGGAAAGCTCTCAGCTGTCTCGATGGTCACCTGCAGGTATTTGCCTGAGGCCTGTGAGTTTGTTACCTTATCAGGAATTGACATCTTTAAGCTTCTGCAAGAGAAGTGAATCTTGATCTGATCCACTTTCATCATGGATGGAAGGAGAGTAAAGGTAAAAAGGAGTAAAATGTGAATGTGCTTTAGCTAGGAGCACTCCACATACCATCTGCACCATCACCACACTGCACAGGTCACAGACCAAAGACCTGACCTTTCTGACTTCAGATAAGGACATATGAATAGGAAAGTTGGCTGGATCCGTGTACCTCTGGTCAGAACAGAGTCTTCTGGAAAGGTGCCATCACAGTCACATGGATGATATGAATGGAGAAGTGCTGCACTGAAAGTTGAATGCATCCAGGAGGAAGAACAGCTTAGACAGAAATCTGCCAGTCCTTTTAAAGTGGCATATAGCACTTCTTATCAACAACATCTCAAAGTGCTTCCCTGCCTTTGATTCCAGATCCTTGTCTGCTCTTTTTTTTTTTTTCACACCTTGCTATCAACCCTCCAGTGAAGGATGATCTGCACTATGATGATTTCAAAATGCAGGCTATTTTTAAAGATTCAGATTGTAGACTTGATAGAGCTCCTTCTAAGACATACAGGAGCACAAGTCTTGGAGATATTAAATCAGTCTTCTTTTTTTTTTTCTGATTTTGGTTGAGCATTTTGAGTGTCCCTGGCAGCCTTCCTTTGACATCTGTAATGTGACTGGGCCCACGTGGAAGCCAGAGGGGAGCAGGGGAGCGTCAAGGGTATCTCAGCCATTTGCCTGCACACTTTCCTCCTGCCTGTGAAATAATGTCCACACTGTGCTGCTGGCCCCCTGCTAGGAACGGGAAACACTCTAGCTACCAAACGTGTGGGAGGGGTGAGGCAGGCAAGGAGGCAAACAAACCTCCCTGGTGCTGATCCATGAAATGCTTAAGGTTCTGGGCTGTGTTTGAACACGCTATCCCCAACATATCTCTCTTGGACTTCAGCCCTTAGTAGCTGTGCTCTGCTGTGCATATGTACCTCCTTCTGCATGCTGATGAGCAGTGCTTGAGGCAGATATGCCTAGTTTTGGGCTGCATTCTGGCTGGACTCATGCCAAGTGCAGCAGGATATACTGAAGTCTTAGAGCTTTCAGAGGGTGCAATAAGTGTCCAGCAGCGTGCTGTTGCACATGGTCCCACTGGCTGTCACCTGCTGAGGCTACACATGTGCACCATTGCCACATAGAAGACTCTGTTCACATGCACCAGCAGGAGGGTCACTACCCAGTAAATAAGACATCTGCTCATTTGTAGTTTTCTCTTCAAGAAACGTTAATCACAGCTTGTATCCCTGCACTGGTACTCACAATGCAGATAAGCCATGGGCCTGTTGAAAACACTCCCACTCCAAAGCACAGATACTATGTGTCCTATTCCTTGTACTGTAAGAAAGCCTGGTTTTAACTCTTGCCTGTTGTCACTCTCACCTCCTTCATCTGGAGCCCTGTGACTTGCACATCTCCTGAGCAGCCCTTGAGGAAGGACCCAGGTCTTCGAATCATTCAGGCATGGGCTCAGGTCCTTGGGGTCCCCCAGGCTGTGCTTGCAGCCAGCCCATCTGTTCTTTCTGGGAGCTGCTGAGGGCAGGAGGGGCAGAGGATGAGGAGAGGGCCCTTCTTAGAACTGAGGACAGAGGAGGGAAAGAGAGGTGGCAGTGAGAAGGGTGGTTGTGGCAGGCATGAGTTTCACCAAGACCATGGCAAAATACAGGTTCATGATGTAGGAGAGCACAGGGCAACAGAAGGAACAGGAGAACTGACAGATGTTCAGAAAACTGACAGATGAAGAGATGAGGGAGCAGTGAGCAAAGGGGAAAAAAGGGACGCAAAAAGGACAGAAGAGGGAAAGAGAAAGGAAGACAATAAAGCAAGCAATAAATACTATTGTGACATAAGTAAATGGCAATTAATAGCAATCTGCTCAGGGCACTGGGCAAAAGATGATGAACTTGCAATCAGTTAAAGGCAGTGGATAAGCTATCAATAGAGTCAGCCAGGCAGCACAGAATCAATCAATAGCAATGCAAAGTTGGGAGATGGGGAATAATACTAATGGCAAATGGATAACACATATGTTGCCTTCTTGGTGGTATGCTTCTAGAAGAACCATAGACCTGCATGTGTCTGGAAGTCACAGACACACAAGGAGAGGAAGCATGCTGATGGAGTACTTCTGCACATCAAAGAGGTCTAAAACCGGAATGGCTGTCAGGATCCTCACAGAGATTCTCTATCAGATTTCAGATGCACTTTGAATTCGTGCCACGCCTTGAGGAGGAAGACGGGGAGCAGCTGCATACAGTTTTCTTCCTCTAGAAGATATTGGCAAGTGGGAGGCTGGAGCACTTAGTGGCAAAGGGGTAGCTCTGATAAATGGCTGGATTGTGTCTGGAAAGTAGAGACTTTCCTCCACCCCCTTTCTCCCCCAATACATCTGCAGAGAATTACAACTACCTTTTTTTAGTATTCTTGCCCACAAAAATATGGGCATATCTTCCAAGTAAAATCAATCAAACTGACACCAGCCAAGAAAGCACAGCCTAGATACCCCTGTAACTGTATTATCCTCCCACCGTTTCCCTACAAATGCTGGCATGCATTCTCCAGAACTCTTTCTGAGTTTGGATCTAGGAGTTCCTTGTAGCACACAGGGAGGACATAATTAGTCCGAGATGAAATATCTGATGATCAGGATAAAATACAGGTCAGCATTAATACAAGAAAAATTACAAAATTGTCTGCAGACATTTTATTAGTCACAAATTTTACCCAGAAGGCCTGACCCGAGTGCCTGATTCACATCTTTGAAATGAACCATGACACCCTATCCCATTTTAGGTTATTCTGTAACTCTGCTGGGCTCCTGCCACGCTCCCAGAAGTGTGCTAGATGACATATGCGTGTCTGTTACTGTATCTTCCAAAATGTGTCAAAAAGACACACATTTTATAGAACATGCCAATAGACACCCTGCATCCTATGCCATCCTATCCTCCTCCCACCCAGGACTGTCATGCTGGGGGGTTTGCAGGCACCTGAGCCCAGCACACCCACCTCGTCTCATTCCCCTCTGCACTGAGACTTGCCAAATATACCATGCCCCATAATAAATGAACAAAGGATGTGATGTGTTGTCCAAGGAGGAGAAGAGAACTCAGTCTGATGAGCTATTTCCCATATGAGATGTAACACAAGGCCACGTCCTGGGGAAGAGCAAACCACTGCAGAAGGGAGCAACAGTAGTCTTCTCACAGCATGGTTTCCTTAAAATGTCCTATTCCAGGCCATCCAGACGATGAGGTGAGTGAAGGCTAGCTTGAGCTTTTCTTGTGTGCCATTCCTGTTACATGATGCCTTTGCATTTTGTGCATGCTCACATGAGTGCTTGTCTGTAGTTTGTTGACTTCTGAAGTACTGAGAAATGTATGCTGAGCTGTCTGTGGCAAAGAAGCTGCTCTGTCATGCTCTAAGATTCTATGATGCTTTTTATGCCCTTGAAACTGCAAAGAACAGCTGCTGCCGAACAGCTTCTGAAGACCGTGACCCACAGGAGTCACAGTGTTTCTGCCTTACCACCTGCTCTGACTGACTGTGGGTCAGCACTGTGCTTTGGTATTTTATGCTGACCAACTCCATCAAAACAGGAAGCCTGAAGTTATGCCATGTGAGCCAGCAGCATAGCTGCTGCTAGCTCCAAGTTCCAGCTGGGATGATAGAAAGTGTACCTGACAGGAAAAATGCAGACACCTTTTTATTTGCTGATGCACTACAGGGTTAAGTGCATCTGAAGGGACATTGGTCCCATGTTACAGGACAGACTTGGAAGCTCCCAGCACCAGTACCAGGACTGTTCAGCACTTCTAAGAGAATAACCCTAGAAGCAAGGGGGAAAATGCAGTCTCCACCACTGGATGCTCCCAGGCTTCTGAAAGCCTAGTTCTTTCAAGCACTGAATAGCATGGGAGAGCTATAGGATGGTCTCTAGTCATTTAGATTTCACACAGCTTATGAGAAATTAAAAGTAAAACTTAAAAGTAAATAAAAGGAGCAGATCCTTTTTTTTTCTGCTTCCATATGTCTGGTAAACATTTTTATTGCTTTGGGGAAAAAGTGAAAAACTTTATTCCTCCTTGAATACAGAGTTTCTTCTGTTGGTGACTAGCCCTTTGAATGTGTGCCCAAGGAAAAAGAAGTGGGGTTTTGTGTCCTCTTCCACTGTGGATCTGTATAATGGTGTATCGCTCATGAGTAATGTCTAAGGTGCAAGAAAACACTCATGTGCCAGTAAAGCAGACTGTGATTATGGTTACAGCTGCTTGGTGGGTGAGAGAATGCAGGAGCACAGGAAAAAAAGGAGAAGGCTGTGACCCAGGAATTCAGGGCTTCTTTACAGTGGCAAAATTGGGAAACAAAACCAGGGCAGTCAGTGGCCAGTCACAGCGAACTGAAAAGCCAGATCATGGTCTGAAGTGGAAAATAAGGCCCTGCAGAGGGTTGCCATTATTTGGTTAATATTCTCTTCCACAGTCCCTCAGAACAGGGCAAGAAAGAAGAAAAAAAGAAATATTCTGTTTTCCCTATTAAAGCCTTGATGCATCTCTGCAGACAGCATCGTCCTCCTTCTTGGCAGTCAGGTCTTTTTTCTCTCCCAGTAAAAGAGCCCCTGGAGAGCAACTAAGATGAACAACTTCACTAGAGCAGCTTAGGACAGCACGTGCCGCCCTACATGGACAGACTGAAAGCTGAACTTCTGTCCCTTTCCAATGTGCATGAGTTCATATTTTGGCAAGTCTCTAGAGTTTCTAAACAATTATACGTTTAGTTTACTGGTACAAAAGGGGAAGCCACTCCAGACAAGTAAATAAGATACAGAGATAAGTTTCTTCAGAAATTAAGGTACAATGGATATATAAATAAATAACATTTATAAATAGTATACTTAGCATACTGTTATTCATACTACCTTTCTTCTCCAGTTAATGCTTAAAATAAAGGAATTCCATAAGGATATTTTCCTTAAGTGTATTCAAGATGGCCAACTCAATGGCAAACACACAATAAAATGATGCTGCTTCATTATGGTAAGCTTTCTCATATAATATCTCTCATTTTAATGTAATGTGTTCAGATGATTTATGGTTTCATTCATGGTAAACCAATCATTTATTCTGTTTTCCTCTTACTAATAGCAAGAAGGAACCACAGTTCCCAGTCTATTTCTGCTTCTCTCACTGTCCTCAGCACCAGAGCATATGGTTACTGTGGGGACAAAGAGGAAAGGAGTAACCACAAGAAGCTGCAGCCTCTCTATGCTCTTCTGCTACTCCATTAGGAAGCCCTGCTCAGTGACATTCCTGTTATTTTGTCCGGATGTCAAAACATAATCTGGGAAAGAAACATCTGTCTATATGCCCTGCAGTCCTGATGTGAAGGTCTCCCTGGTCTGTTTCACATCTGGATGGTGCCACTCTGAGAGTCATTGTGCTTACAGTGCTCCTCTGCAACTGCTCAGCCTCAGTTGTGCAGACAGTAGTGCTGAGGCACAGAAAGCTTCACAGATCATTTCAAAGCAGATTGTAATTCCCAAGGGATGAGGCCAGCAATGAGCACCTCTGAGAAGCCTAACTGAAGGTGCCTTGCTTAAGGCCACACGAGAAATCAGTAGCAGAACTGAGACTGCAAGTTAGAGGATCCAACTCACATCCATCTTTCTAACTGTTTTTCTGACAAGTAATCCATCAACACATCATTAATTGGAAGATGATGGCTAGAGCTTTTCAGAGTATGTTATTCATTCCTACAGTGTTTCATGTTCTGAGTGCCAGTTTGAGAGAACATCCACTTGTCAGAAAAAAATAGGCACTCATTTCCTGACAAACAGGCTCTTTACACTCTGTTAAAGTGGATACTACAAAAACAAGGCAGCCAAAATCACTAGCCAGTTTTGAAAATCTTTCTGCCTTGCAAGATTTCAACTAGCATTTGCCTTAAAAAAACCCAACCAAATAAACCAGAATTTCATTCATTTTAAGGAGCTTATGATGTCACATGTGAAATGGCAACAGAGAGCAACTTAGACTAATCCCTAAAAGATGACCTACTTGAAAGTGTTTGACAGATCAGGCAGCCTCTCTATACTATATCAGTGAATGACATTTTTATAAAGCTGCATTTTAAATGCATCAGATTTTGTGTTAACCAGATGATTTACTGTTGGATCAAACTTTGATTTCCTAGTCTAACACTTAAGACAGTGTTAAAGACACAACATATTCACTCTCCATGAACTGCCTAGAGACCTAAAGATTTCACTGTCCTTTAATTCATTTTTATCTGATCTGTTCTGTTTTATTACCATTGATATGAAGTTACAATTTTCTTATAGTTGCTTTTGTTTCCACGGAGGTCTAACACCCTCTGGATCAACGGCTTGCTTTCCCTATAATCAAGAGAGTGCTAGCCACAGACTCTGGTGGGAGCAGTAATACAACCTGAACAGATATAGATCAAAATTATAATACAACATATATCATCTGGATTGTTTTAGGGAAAAAAGAAAATTCCTCCCAGTCTAGACCTTTCTGCTAAACAGGGAGGGTTTCATTCTCCCAGTAGAGGTATTTTTCCACATAACACCAAACCCAAGAGGCTAGAGATTACTTCATGATAATAAAGATGTTGGCTGAACAAAATTCACCCCTGCCCAGTAAGGCCAGTCTAAGGTCTTAAATTATCTATAGGCTTTGTGCTGACCCCTGGCACTGTCTATGCAATTTAAACACACAAGCTTGCCTGCATCAAGGCTACAAAAAGGCAGGGTCCAACAGTGGTTGTACTGACATTTCATGCTCTTGTCTCCTTATTTTCGTTTTCATCAGTGCTTTTTTAGTTTAAATATGATGTTTTCTGGACACACCTTTGAGAAGTCTGCCAAACAGAAAATATTTGGTTGGGAATTGTTGCAGAGAGCACCTGGAAGTGCAGGGAGAGGAACCCTGAGCTCCATGAGTGCAGCCTGTGGCAGATAGAGAGGATGCATTGGAAATCAAACACTGCTGCATCACCTCAACATGCTGCCATGCCACAGGGGCAGATATGGATGAGTCCTTGTTAGTATGTGAAGGTGATTCATATTTAGCTGCCAGTTGTAGGGCATGGAAACCTGTTCCTCTGTGTGCCACCAGCTGTGGAAAAACATCAGAGAGGCTGTTTCCCAGGACCAGATAAAGCCACTGATGTTTTAGTTAAAATGTAAATGGTTGGTGAAAAAAAATGGTGCTAAGGTAATGAGGTTGCAGAATTAGGAGCTTCCAAAAGGGGAAATCATTTTAGGAATGTTTATGTGACAAAGCTATATGACTAGCATATTTTATAGCATAAACCCCCCCCCCAAACAATCACAATAAAGAGGATTTGGTAAATAAAACATCATTAATATGTGCAAAACAGCTATATTGACAGTTACTACTTAGGAGACCAACTTTGTATTCAGAGACAGCTTGCATACCTTAGAGAGAAGCCATGGATGTACACAAACCTTGTAATGTAGAGGCAGATTTATGCAGGTTTAATTTCTTTCCTCTGTCTTTTGGTTTCAATCAAAACTGTAAAGAGAGTAAGAATAGATGTGATCTCTTCTTATAATGCAGGAGGAGTACAGAAAAAACAGGCCTTCTGGAACATTACTGGCTGTTCTCCACCTCCACAAAGGGAAAACGTTTTTTATTGCACATCACTATTACATTTTTCAATAAAAGTGAAGCCTGACACTTTTGTGAATGGTATGTATATTTTATTGATCTTATCCACCCACTGTGGATCTGATAGAAATAACTTTTTTACCTAAAAGAATATTAAAAGAAGAAAAGAAAAATTGAAACAGCAGATAAGCAACTGTCAGTAAAATTGGGACTTACATACTTATCAAATTAAATTAAATTATACTGGATCTTTACCATAATATGCCGTTATCAAAGCAGTCTCACCTGCACCTCTCTGGATTTTGCACATTTTCTACAGTTAATGTATAAATATTTTGAAGGCAGTTTGGAATAAACTGCAAGGCATAAAGTAAATGAGGGCCAGTGGGATAGAAATCTTGTAAGCCTGTAATAGCAGAAAGCTCAACAAAGCTTGCAGTGGACACATCTGGATGAGAAAACAAAGCAGCCTATTTATTATAGCACTCCAATTCTCCAGGCTGCAGGATCAATCTAGGTGGGCTAGCTGGTTATTTTCTTTAGGTCTTCACATAATCCTCAGTTTGACTTTCCGCAGTATGAACGCTGGCTGAATGAGCCACAGAAAACCTGCTTACTGCTTGCCATGGTCTGTGTTCTGGGAGACAATCAGCTGTGACCTCTTCCTGTGGCAGGCACAGTCAAGGGGAAGGCACAGATTATTTTCCCTCTTTAAAAATCATGGTGTAATTTGTGGAGGAAGAAATCATTATGACCTTGCATGAATTGGAATTTTACTGACACCTTGCTTATTTTGGGAATGACAGGGGAGCCTGAGCTGGCAGTTTTGCTTGGCTGCAGAACTGTGTTCACCTCTGGGTCTTTTTCAGAAGAGATGTCTTTTGCTTTGTTTTGTTTTGCCAATATTGCCTTACAGCTAACAAATATATAAAGGTTTGGTGTGAGCAGTAAAATGCTGTATCTTAGTCCTTTTAGTAACAATAGTCTCTTATAACAGATAGGAAGCAATTATGATTTTTAATTGCAGTCTGTGATATAAAGGAGTATTCAGACTTGGCTTCATTATGCTTTATGTTTCCAATGCAAGAGCTGGGGTTTTATATACTCTGATGTATACTGCCTCACTTACTACTTATCTTAGGGAGTTGTGTGTATATATACACACCCATGTATATACATAGTGCACATATACATGCATGTCTGTATACACACATGCAAATGCACAGGACAGTGACTTTTTAAGTTATTAAATGAAGACAGAAAATGCATACTCTAAAAAAAGATTCAAAATGACTCAAATTTGATCTGCCCAGCTTAGGAAAAAAACTTTTTTTTCTGTGAAAAGACTGTTTTCCAAAATCACTACATGAGCTGGGAACCAGCTAAATGAAACCCTTCTCTGAGCTTTCCCAGTGTTTGTAACCTAGGTCAGAACAAAATGAAAACTGAAAGTCATTAGACCTTGAGGTGGAGCCAAGATAAGAAATGTTACTCACATCTCTACTTGCAACAAACTGCATGAATTATGGCTAGGAGTGAGCCCCTGAGGACATTCTGTATTTTTAATTCTCTCAGTCTCTGTTCTCTCTGAACAGGCACAAATTTTGCAGAACCATGCTGCAAAATTTGTCAGTGATGAAGTTTTGATGGCAGAACAGAGAATGCTAAAAGATAAACTCTTTTTGTGAATATATGCTTATATATACACGTGTATATACCATAAATAATATTTTTATAAAGTGTATATGTATTGTATGTATGTGTATATATATATATATATAAATGTCTTCAAATCCAAGCTTTGCTTGGAAATGTGACAGATGTTCCAGGGGACATTACAGTTCAGTTGAGGTGGCCACTGAGGCATCTTCTGAAATAAGTCTTGCTTAGATACTTGTGGGAATCTTTTCTAAAAAAATCCATGGATTTTGGAATTAACTCTTGGACAGATGGATATGGAAGAAAAGAGGAGGAAAAGAATTGGAGAAGAAAGAGGCTATAACTTGTTTCATTGACCTGCTTTGCTATTTGCTTCCAGCAGCTGCTTTATAGATTGCTCTAAGATATATAGTCTAAATGTTATAGAGTAGCAGGAGTGACTCTCTCGTTAAAGTTAGTTTTTAGACCAATTTGCTATTACAACATCTCAAAAAATAAAATTGTTCCTAGTAGAAAACCCAGCTTGCACATTCCATTCCAAGGAGTAGGACACCAGGCAACCAGTGAAAGGCACCAGGCAGCAATCCACCTATGGCATTTTAGAGAGGTCAGTTTTGAAATGTCCCTTTTCCAGACTTTTTTCCAGAACTTCCAGATTTGCACACTCATCAGACATGATCTATATTCATACTTCTTCTTGCCTGCTGCCAACATGCCACAGTTCCCAATTGTGTTGTTGCCTGGAGTCACTCATGCACAGCATGAGTAGCATGGCTCCACTGCTCTGTCATGCCTGCAGAGGCAGAATACACATTCCATATGTCCTAACTGGATCCTAACTGTACCCACATACAGGCACTTAACTGTCACTGGACATCTATGGAATAGTACAGTCTGTCATACCACCCCATGATTATTTTAGTACCTTTTACAGGACCATTTTGATTAATTAACTCACTCAGGTGGCCCTACAAAAAGCCAACAACAATAATGTGTGGCACTAAGTGTTTTGCTCCTCTTGGGCAAAGGAATTGGACTGCACTAAAATTTGGGACATAAGAACAGCCCTTGAATACAATGATGCTCTGTTGGAACATCTCTTAATTGTTCAGAGGCAATTCATCTCTTCTGAAAAGGAAGGGGAGACAAGAGCATGAAAGACCACCAACAGTACACTGTCTCCAATTACCTCACTGCTCTCCATAATAGGAGCATTTCCTGGTTTTGCCTGCTTTAGCCAGGTAAGAGTTGTGGAACCAAAGGTGTTGTGCAACTTGGTAGGCCAGCAGAGAAAACTAGCAATTGCTATCCATAGTGATTCACAAGGTCCTGGCATAGGACAAAGAACAAAGAAGGACAGAGAGAGCCACAACCTAGGCATCAGCCTCTTCACAAGGGTCCTAACACTGGAGACACCCATATAAGCAAGCCCTGGCACATTGTCCATCTGTGCTTATCCCCTGCAGACAGTGTTAACAGAGATTCTTCTGAGTGGCATAAATGAGCTCCAGAGTTACCTTTCTGGTTGTTGAATTTCCTCACCAAATCAGAGTGGCAATGTGTGGTGGATAAGTCTTTCCTTAACACCTAGGCTGGCCTTATTCATCAACAGGCAAGAGATCAGGAAATTTAACTTTAGTTAAAACTGAACTTAACTTAAACAGGATCTAAGTGAATCAGCTCTGCCAGGTGTAAGGATGCAGCGATGTGGATCAATTCTACTACTTAATGTGTTTTAGCAATATTTTGCTAGCCATAGTGCTGAGCTTCACCTGAATACCTCTTGTAGGATCCTACTAGAAACACAAATGACCTGTCCTTAAAATTGGAAGTCTGGTCCCTTGGGATGCCACCTCCAAACATCCCCATGAAACAATTGGAACAATGTTCCTCAGTTGCACAAAAGCAACCAAAAAAAAGAGGGCAAATGCAACTCCAGGGCTGCCAGGTCATGGTTATGGTGCAAGCTGGCACAGACTCCCTGAAGTACACAATTACTAACCTGAGAGAAATGCAGCTGAGGGCTTGTTTCTGATCTCAATTAAACTTGTAGTGCCAGATGATCTGGAAGATACAGAACTGGTATTAATGAATGTTGAGGCACAGACTTGGTGAAAAATACCTGGGTCAAACTCTGCACTCCAAACCTATCTATTACTGCTGCTGCTGGGTACCCCCTTATGCTACTCAACAAAATGATGTGATGAGAGAGAAAACATTTTTATTATTTATACTGTCAGAGGCAAGTGATGCAGGTAAGGAATTAGATTGGCAATTAGAGCTAATATTAGTATGATTGGCCAGCCTTGATATTAAACACCTTGGAGAATTCACTCTGCTTTGAAAAGTGCACTTTTCTGCATAAGTCTTATTAAAAGGGGGCAGGTTTCATGCATACACCATTAGAAATGTATGAGGATATATTAGCAGGTTCAGGCTGATCCTTGTAAAAGCAGAACCTCTGAGTAGGTAGAATGTGACCCCTGCCTTCAGGGAGCAACAAAGAGGGAGGAAAACATATCCTGCATTAGAAAGAGGTGGGCTGCTTTTTAAACTAACAGGAAAAGGAGTTGGCTGAAGTTAGTTTAGCTTAACTTCTATCTTAGGCAACAGAACAAATAGTTCATGGCAGCTAAGTGTGAGGCAGGACATACTCTTGCCATCCAAACAATTGAAAGGATAGAAAGAAATAGTGGAAGACTAAGTCTCTCCCCCACATTTTAACATTTCATTAGACAAGCACTCCTCTCTGCCAGATAAAAAAAAAAAATCAAACCTCACCCCCAAATTCACCAAACCTGTTTTCTATTACATAGCCATAACAGTGACCCCATCATGTACTAGTCCATGTCTGCAAGTCAGCACGTGGGCTGGTAGCCTCTATGCCTCTGGGAAGGCAATTGGTTGTGCTACCATCAAGTCCACTGTGAAGCGTGTGATTCTTCTCAGGATGTCCTCTGGGTCAAGAATGTAGTGCAAATCAGTAAGGTGAGTGAGGAATGGCACAGGAATTTAAACACTCTCAGATTCTGTTTTCCTCTTTTGCAGCCCAGTAAGCTCTCCCCCAAGTTAGTGGAGTATTTGACAAGTGGTGGTGTTCATATGTCAGCTTGTGTGGTGTTCATATGTCAGCCTCACCTCTGTGCCTGGGAAGATCATCTTTAAGGTCCCTTCCAACCTGGGCCATTCTATGATTCTATGATTGAAATTCTACTGTTTCAGTGTGGAGTATATATTTGCTCTTAAGCTCAACTGGTACAAAAATCTCAGTATAACTAGTGGGCTGGGTGTTAGGACACAGGAAGCAACAAACTGGCCCAGACTCAGAGAGTGTTTAGATGTATATAAAGAGCAGCAAGGCAAACTATTAAAAATGAAAACTACTTACAGGATTGAATTCAAAGCACTTTTTTTCTGGTAGTTAATTTTTTCACCAACTTGCAGTGAAAAACACGTTAAGGTTCAGAATACATATCATTATACAAAAATTAAAGAGTTAATGCTCATGCTGAAGCAGAACACCATACTTCAGTGATAGCCATACCCCTGGAGAGGTTATAATGCAGATAGAACAGGTATGACTTAGACACAGCAAACCTCCCAGGTGGGACACATATTCCTTGTCTACAATAACAACCTTGATACAGATGTCTTGGCAAGCCTTCCTGCTTCTTACAACTCTTCAGTATTTTTACAGATTAAAAGATGTTGCCAGCTGGGAATGTTATAGGATGTAGAGAACTAATTATAAATGATAATAATCCAACAGACCTATGTTGGGATTAAAATGTCTTATGGAATCATTTTTGTCCTTGAAAGGCCAGTGCTGGCTTTTTTGCACAGTCTAACCTAGGGACAAGGATCAAAAAAACTCTCTTGCAAGTCTCAAAATGAAATGAAGCACATCAACAAAAACACTTTCCCTTTCATGAAATGCCATGGGACACCAGCTGGCAAAGCCACAGCAGTTTGTTCTGCAGACTTTTCATACTACTGGCAAAACTCAAAGATGGGCCAGGTCCCAGATGTTTCTGAAGTGAAAAGATGGCTTTTCAGTTGTCTGGCTTGCTGTGGATACTTTTGCCAGAGTGTGTGGTCTAATCAAAGACGATGATCTCGGTGGCCTATGTATTTTATCTAAGCCCATAATAATCCCTTTGTCACCTTGCCAGCAGTATGGGAGACAACAGATAGTGCCAGAGCCTGCTGACAAAATGCTTCTTGTGCCTGCGTATTGCACACAGGTGCAGTCACCATGACAAGGTGGGTCACACACAGCAGCACAGCCTTTTCTGCATTGCCTAACACAACACAACCTTCACCCTGTACGAGACCTATTTGCAACATGGGAGGACTGCACTCTCATGATCATTCCCCATATGTCCTGCCCTGGATGCTGTACGGTGGCTGAACCAAGGGAAATACAGAGCTGCTGGCCCTGAGCAGCTGGCTGTGGGCCAGGGCGAGTGGCCAGGAGATCCCGGCACTGAGTCCCTGACTAACATGACCTCTCTGTGTCTCACTCTTGTTTCCTCTAAGGCAGGATATGGTTTGACCTTCCAAAAGCCACAGAAGGGTGCTGGGGATAATAGCTGAAAACTGGCTTTGAAATGGTGATTTCCATCTCCTTTTGTCCTCAGTGCTACAGGGATGATGACAGGGAAACGCTGGAGCTGCAGAGGGGGAGCAGACCCTTTGGACCACACAACATACCCTAAAGCTGCCCACTGACCTTGCCAGGTGGATTTCAGTTGCAGTTCAAAGCAGCACACTGCAAGGAGGAACCTGCCACTGCTTCCCCTTGGCAAGATGAGTCTACTGAGCATCATTGCTCCTATGTCTCTCAGGCCCTCTTTCAGCAAGGTATTAATCTTATGGCTAATACAAGCAGCTGCTGATTGTTACGCTGGGATTATGCATGTGTTTGTGTTTCTTGCTGAGTGGGAGTCTTAATGCATTATGGGGAAAACATTAAGGAAATTGGTTCAAAGGCTTGGAAAAATCATTACTGCATCTGACCAGGCTGAATATACAAAGAGTTTGCCTCTTTTTTCTTGCTTTTTTTTTTTTTTTCCAGGTAATTAAAAGATTCTGCTACATGATAACTTATACCTGAGCTACCACATCTAACACTGACCATTTTCCCACTAATTAAACTCTGTTAACAGCAGATTGAGCTTAAATAGATAAGTTTACTATATTTCTGATGAAACAGTATTTTTAGAGGAACTATCTGGTATACTGATTTGGGGGTGGTACTGAAACAGTGCTTAATAGTCCTGTTATCTAGCATGCTCATCAGACAACAATCCAGCAGCAATTATCTAGTATCTTAAGGGAAGCTGTATGAGCTGCCAAACTTGATGAGCGAGTCTCTCACACCTAGGCGGATGACAACAGTCTAAGAGTCACAAGGCATGCTGGGACATTGTCTCTCCTGTCCCAGCCAGGAGAGCAGCAGCCTCCCCAGAAGGCAGCCAGGGCAGGCTCTCCTTATGGGCAATTTTGTCAATGAGTTAAAATCCATTTATCTTTCAGGGGCTGGAGACAGACTAAAAATTTCAGTCCCTCACAGCCTCAAAGTGAGTGTGGCCTTTTCTCCTGCTCTTCTTTATCTTCTATATTAGCTGTTTCTCAGTTCCAGTTTTATGCATTCCCCACATATTCCTCCTCTGTTTACCATCTTGTCTCTTCAGACCATTGTGGGGGAATGGATAGTTGTGAGGGAGTCCATTCTCTGTGGCTGAGCCTTGTGCTCAGACTGAGATGCCACAGGGATGAATAACCAGAAAAAAAAATCCTAAAATCTAAATAGCTGCTCAGCTGCAAGACATAGCACTCCCATTTACAGAAGGGAGGTGACACACCTAGAAAAGCTGATTTGGAAATGACAATAACAAAACAAGATGTGCCCTATATGCTTTATGTGAAGGGCAAAGGCAGATTGAATGCTTAGAGGAAAAGTGGTTCTGGAATCCATCTATTACTTTTGTTTTCCAGAAACAAAGTCAACAGTGAAAGATCAAAGTTGTGGCAGTTTTCAGGCTGCTCAAGGAGCTTGAGAATGGTGACACATTAAGACTTCATCTGGCAGAAATCTTGACATTAGCCCTGACGTCTGGTATCCAGGGTTGTTCAAATCCACATTCTTCAGCCAGTGATGCAAATAGTGGCTACTTTCAAAGTTGAGATCAAGGGATGTCTCAGATTTTGAATACAGCTTCACTACCAGGGACCCTAGGTCCCCCTACCTTAAGAGGTTTTTGTTGTGAAGTACTGGAGTTTGGTGTTTCCTACCTGTAGAATCTTTGATTCTGTTATAAATCTAACTGCTAACTTTCCCCACTTTAGTCCTTATTTTTAAATTGGCAACATGCACTTCCTCATAAGCATTTTGGCTTTGCTCTCATAGTATTCTCTGGAATAAAATATGGCCTCCTCCTAAAATCTGGGTGTGGAAATTTCAGCCAGCAGGGCAGGTCTGAGGAATAGCTTTTATACAAGGACTTTATTCAGTTGCTTTCTGAGTTGCTAGAACAAGGATCACGCAAAGTACTTTTTTTCTTTTATTAGTGGACTTGGGGTTTTTGGTAAGATTTGTTGGTGAGGTGTTCAATTTGGAAGCCCCACTCATGCCAATGATTCTGTGGGGCAAGAGGCATGCTGTCATCCTTATGGAGCCTTAGGAATCCACCTTTGCTCGGGTGGTTACCAATCCAGGGCCTAATTTAGTCCAGTCATTACTGAGCAGCAGGCACAATGCATCCCAGGTTTTTTCCTTGTGACTGCAGCAACTGTCCAAGGACTTCTAAGGGCAAAGCCTCCCCAAAAATCACACTGATAATGTCAGATACAAGCTTCCCTGGAAAGAAGAATGGATTTGGAAGACATTATTTAAAACCCTGGAGTTATGAGGGATTGCCAAACAAATTTCTTACTGATAGAATGAGACCTGTAACTAAATTCCTATCCAGGTAGCTTTCTGCTGCCTCATGCCATTGTGCAAACATGCAATACATGACACCACCAAAGCTGTGCAGTTGCATACCTCTGAGATTTCCAAAGAGCTCAATTAGCTAATCCCATCATAGTACACTTACCACTGTTTGTTTTGCTTTTGTCTTTTCTTTTTAAATAAAAGTGTGGAGGAAAATAAGTAAGTACTCAATTTGTTAGCAGCTACCATATCCAGTTCACAGACCTCAGGAAACGAGAGCCAGTTTGGCAACAGACAAGCTGTGGATTTGCCCAGGGTTCCCTGCAGTGCCCCTGTGCACCGTGTGGGCTGTGGGCTTGCTTGGCTGCCTGTGCTTGTCCCTAGCTAAATTGGGGCTACATTGAACAGGATGTGCAGCATGTCAGTTGTGTTTGTAATTTAGTCAGGCTATTCACCGATAGCCCCTATATCTCCAGATAGGGAATCCTGGATGTAAAAGAGGGTATAAAATACATGTACAGTCTGCTAGGTATCTCAGACCTCTAGAACTTATCCCACAGCAATATATAATACCTCTGCAAAGTATGGGACAAACTGAGCCTATAGCATGTGTGCTGTACAGCTAATTATGGTAAATCAGAGGTGTCTGCAACACTTGGGACTGCTGAGGAAGTAGGGGTCAGCAAAGGCACAGATGATCTCCCTTGTGCACAGCTGGTCTAAGAGTGTATGTGTGCGTGTGCATACAACGACTTTGGAGTCAGTGTGAAGCTGTCTGATGAGACAAAATTTATTGAAATCTGTAAAATCTGAGCAAAGTCCACATCCCTTTTTTCCCCCCCTCATTTGAACAAAATTGAAGAAGAGCGTGTGCTCACATAAACCCACTGGGCCCTAAATTCAGTGGTTAACAGTCCTGAAAGTGCTTGTATGTGCGGAAGATGTTTTAACACTCAACGCAGCTGCTCCCACGGAAAAGAAAGAATTGTATTTGCTGAAGCTAGTAAAAAATATTGTGCAGGCTACAGGTGCTTCTCTCTCACACTCGTGCTGCTCTCTTCAAATTAAATTGCTGGTGATGGATGTGTAATTGTGTTTGCAGATGTGTATCTGACGGGATCTTGGAAGTGTTTGCTCAGGAACAAAAGGAGCAGCACCGAGCCCACTCCCCTTTGGCTGCCTTGCCTGCAGGGCAAATCCGAGAAAAACAAAGCTTCAGACTTGTCTCAGCTCTGACACTGATGGAGATAGCTGTTATTACCTGCTTCGCATTCAGCAGCGTTGCAGGGTTTGCAGGGCTGTGACAGTTTGGTGAGATTTTAAAAGGTAGCTTTTGACTTGTCAAGCAAGCAGTGTTGGTGTGGGAATACAGGGCAGGCAGTGAGCACCCAGCCCTGCTGGACCCCAGGGGGAAAGATGGCCACAGCTCACCTTCCCTCCTGCCTAAGGTCCAGCTCCAGACCCTGCTGCTGCTTTCCAGCACCCAGCACACCTTCTTCCCCAGCTCCTCCTTCTCCCCCTCAGCCCAAGTGGCTGCTCTGTGCTCTCCGCTCTGCGCATTTCTCTTGGCAATTTCGCACACTCAGGTCGGTGACTGCAGACAACCCGGGCAGGACTTCTTGGAGTGAGAGAGGAAGGGCGGGAGAGGAGTAGCCCAGAGCTTCAGAAAACTAATCTGCTGTGTCTACAAGATTGATCCACTGCATCAAGGCCAAAACGAAACTGTGCTTCTGTTCTTGTTGCTGTGTTTTTCGAGCCAGGCTACACAACCGTACAAGACACTGAGTGCCTCTATCACACCAGGTCCTGCCTGTAAGGCCCCCTTTCTACTCCCTCCTCCCTGTGAAATAGATCAGAAATGTTCTTAATTTACAGGCTGTGACTAGTCAGTAATCCCACCAATATACTTTTCAAGGACACAAATATATAACAGATTCTGGGCATGTCTGCAAAATCCAATTATTTTTAGTCACGAAGCCATCAATTTCGATGGCTGCACTCCTTCCAAATTAGATACTTATTTTCATCTTATTGTATTTTATTTTACTGCTGTGTACTGAGTTACAGCAGGGGAAAACCTACTCAGTGAAATATCCACTGTCATTGATGAATTCTGCATGAGATACATGGTTAAATGTTATTTCATTTTTTAATGATGTGCATAACTGTATGTGAGTGCTCTCCAGGGAATATAAATTTCCATGCAGCGTCACTGAACAGTAAGCTACTCAGAGACCTGATGTGGTAAACAATTCAGATAGGTCAGATGATCAAATGTGACTCTTCCAGCTTTAACATTTATGGTTCCTGGAGAACAGACACAAGCTCACCATGCATGCAAAAAGAAATCTCTCCTTATTTGATTTTGTACTACAAGCATCACCTGGCAGCTTGATTGTAGCCTTATCTCTCACCTAAGTACATCTGTGCTGATCCCTCCTTTTGCAAAAACATTATGCCTGTTACTTTGATATTGATCTGCTTGCCAAGGATTAGCATAAAATTGTACAACTCTCTTGAAGCTTTATCATATCTTCATTGTAAAGCCCATATAAGCCCTTCTCTATTATGACAGGAGAGTCTTCATTGTGTCCCTTAATCTGTCAGCCTTCTGTAAGAATGAAAGATGTAGATATGATTGCAGAGTTTGAAAGCCCTGTTTGAGGCCTGTCCAGCTGCCTAGAGAAGGAATCTAAAGAAGATGTATCTATGCATCCCACTCACTTCAGTCCCTCTCTTAGAGTTTTGTAATGCAAGATGCCTGCACATGCTGTTCTAAACACCCAGTCTGCAAGTGTATCATTAAGTACATTCTGTATAATTAGGAATGTAGTGATAAAGATCTCTTCTTGATTTTACACCCATTTACCTAATATCTACTGTCAAAACTAAATCTTCTACACAGAATGGAATTCATAGTCTGTGATGATAAATATTGACACCACATTGACATAACGTAAAGATCAGTATAACAGCTATTGTGTGCTGCTGGAATGCTTTAGGTAGATAATGACACTAAAATCTCTTCCATAGCACTCTACCTTCTCTGCTAGGCCCAGAACTGGTCAATGATGCCAGGAGAAGCATTCCTTTTTTCTTTTCACTGTACTCTTCTCACCTGTCTTATGTCCTAGTAAGATATTGTTGCAGTCAGTTGGATAAGAGAAAAATGTCAAACTATTCTAAATAAAGGAAATGAAATGCACATATTGTTATAGTGACTATAGCACAGGCTGCAAAATTAATTTCTTGCCTTGTCATCACACACCGCCAGGGGCTCTGCTGCTTCATTTCCCTGACATCTTCTCCTCCTGGTCAGCTGTCCCCTTCAGTTTGCTCTATCCAACAGCTATGACTCTGATCTGGAGAAGTTAGAGGCAGTAGGATATGAAGCTAGTGGTATTATTTAACACAGTGTAATAACTGTGTTCAGGATGGACTTCTAAAAGGCTTCAGTGCACTCCTCCCAGCCTTGACTGGAAAATGACTGTCTTGAAATTTGTGAAGCTGGGACCTTACATCTGAAACTTTCTGAAGTAAAGGTGATAGTTTAGTTATGTGTCTAGTGAAGTACAGACTAGGACAGTAGACCCCATAGGCATACTGCAGTGCATAGACATCCCAACATGAAACCACTAATTTATTTGAATGAACTTAGATGGATTTTCTTTTCATTAACTGAAAACTGAGTCTAACAGAGGACAGAAACTGCTCAAGTTGTTCTGGGTTCTGTACTTGGGAAGGGGAAAACCTGAATCTGCCTACAGCCTTGGAAATGAGAGACTGGAGAGAAGCACTGCAGAAAGGGATCTGGGAGCTTTGATTGACAATAGATTAAATATGAGTCAGCAATGTGCACTGGCAGCCAAGAGGGCCAAGCAGGGCCTGAGGTGCATCAAGCACTCCATTGTTAGCCAATCAAGAGAGATGATAGCCACACTCTACTCAGCACTGGTGCGGCCTCATCTTGAGTATTGTGTGCAGTTTTGGGCACCACAATACGAAAGGATATCAAGTTGTTACAGAGCATCTGGAGGAGGGCCACAAAGATGATGAAGGGTTGGAGGGCAAGCCTTATAAGGAACAGCTGAAGTCACTTGGTCTGTTCAGCCAAGAGAAGAGGACACTGAGGGGAGACCTCACCGCAGTTTATAACTTCCTCACCAGAGAGGGAGGGAGGGGTGCTGACCTCTTCTCTCTGGTGACCAGCAACAGGACCCAGGGAAATGGAATGAAGCTGTGCAGGGGCAAGTTCAGGTTGAATGTTAGGAAGAGGTTCTTTCCCCAGAGAGTGGTGGAGCATTGGAACAGGCTCCCCAGGGATGCAGTCATGGCACCAACTCTCTTGGAATTCAAGAAGCACTTGGACAATGCTCTTAGGCACATGTTGTGATTTTGGGGTTGTCCTGTGCATAAATAGGAGTTGAACTTGATGATCCTTGTGGGTCCCTTCCAACTCTGTGATTCTGTGGATTTAACATCATGTAAATAACTACATCCCAGAGTGTGTTATACAGATGACATCACCTTCCATTTCTTTAATCTGTCAAAAATTTGGTTGTACTGTTCCCTAACATCTTTTCTTTTTTAGAGAAAATAAAGGATGAGTAGTTTTGTCTCCAGTGTTTTACACCATAGGACCACAAACGAGGCACAGCTCAGTTGCAATTACTCTTTTTTCTTACTAGGATGTCCCCTAAGAGTTTGGGATTGATGTGCTGAGATGACCTGGTGTCACAGTGATACTGGTGCTCATCCAGTGACACTTCAACGAAAGGTGAGAAAGCTTTTTGCAAAGCAAGAAACTGGATATAAATAACAAAGTCCCCAGCACCCTTTGCTTCCAGTGAGTGATAATAATAACTGACACATCAGCCTTGCTCTGAGTGGGCTCTGCAGAAGCTGACAGAGAGGCAGATCAATGACAACACTCAGAAAGACCCAGAAAGAAAAGGACTGTGTGTGTGGGGAGCTGTGTGAGGAGAGAGGGAAAAGGCAAAGCTCAGGGAGAGCTCAACCATAACCATGCAGCAATCTTTCATTTATACCAGACCTTTTCAGGGGTTGCCTTTGCATGTACCACTTTTTTAGCAGAGAAATCTTTCCATGGAGAGCTTCCTCCATAGACCTCAACCTCTTTTCCCACACCCAATGTTATATTGGCAGGCAGAGTTTGGAGTTCAGATTCCCACGGGAAAGGAGGACGATGGTCTTTCCTTGCTGTTAGCTGGGTATTTTTCTGCATGTGTTGCTACTGCTCTCCTCTACCTCCAGCCTCTCTCTATGTCTCTGGAGGCCCACTGGTCTGCACTAGGCATGCCAGTTATCCAGTAACTCCACCCTCCCGGTGGATTTGTGAGATGTACCTTGTCCTCGACCCAGGTATTCCCTCTGTTCCACTAGAGTGTCTTGTTTAAGCCTCCCTGTCTTAACCTTACAGAAGCCTCTTGCAGAGGTCTCTCAATGTCCCTTTTTCACTGATGCTTTTGTGCTGTGTAGGCCTAACAACTGCAGAAACACCATTAAGAAAAATGTCAAAACAGTGCAGCCCAAAGCACTGTTAGAGAAACAGAAAGAGTTTCTCTTACACATATTGTGATCCCTTTAGTGGTATTCTCTGACTCCTACTTTAGAAAATGGTCAGATTTACCCAGCTATGTTACTTGCCAAATGGTTTGTAGATCCTAACCAAAACCTTTGACACAAATTACATCAGTATGAGACAATGTGATACTCAAGCATTCAGTTAGTTCCAATTCCATCTCCAGCTAGATGAAGACTAATAAATGATAAAAAATGCTGGCTTCCCAAAACAGTTGGCTACACTGTCCCTTTATTTCTGGATCTAATCAGTATTCTAAACTAATGTGCATGCAGTCTTGCGTTTATACATTTTTGTTGCTGATTCAAATCTCTTGCTCTGCATATCTGGATGTCCCTTGGCAGGGTTAGTGACAGCTGCCCTGGGGCTGCCTGCTGCACCCTGTCAATGGCAGATCTGGGCAATGGGAGCAGCAGGAAGCAAAGCATTGTGTGGGCATGAGAGCTGAATTTTACCTAAGGGTGAAAAACTGGGGGAAAATAAAGGCAAAGCCAGAACACAGGCTATATCATTCAGAATGAGACTGGACCATCATCTTGTGGGGACTGGAGGAAGGGACAGCATTGCAGACTGCCAGGCAGCTGCTCAACATTGCCAGTGTCACTTGCTAGTGCCCCAGCTTTGGATTTTTATTTTCTTTTGAAATCTCACAAGGGGTGAGAAGTTAAAGCACAGTGAAGAACTGGACAGCAAATCACCAGCCTGGCTGGCTGTAACGATTTGAGAGCACGATGCTGCTTCCCCGTCTGCATCCCATCCTGGTAGGCACCCCAGCTGTGCCCTGTGGTGCTGAGGCGAGCTATGAAGTACCCAGCCCAGGGAGGCCACAGCCTGCCTTGCAGCCAGCCCTACTAGGCAGGGGAAGGGAACCCCAGTCCTAAACTTGTCTCATTTGCTGTTTCATGCTGAAATCCTGCAGGACAATGAAGAGGAGGGGAGATCCACATGTTCAGTAAATCTCATTAGAATCTCTGCAGTGCCAGTAGGGAAATACTTAGTGTGTTCTCCAAGATCCCTGGGCAAAGTGAGGGATTTGTTTCCAAAGGGAAAGCAAGTGATTCAGCTCAGCTGAAGCCAGCCTGCTCCTTCTGCCCAGTGGTGGTGGTAGATGAACAGCCTGAGCATCTCCTGGGGGCTGGAGAGGATTCCCTTCTCCTGTGTTCAGGAGTTATGTCTGACTCAGAGGCAAAGCAGGATAAACATGTGAACCTTTCTGAAAGCTGCCATTGTAGAAGCTTTCCAGTTAGGCATGGAAATACTGGGAATTTGCAGGTTTGCATGACATACATGTCCATTTCCTCACGTTGCTGCGTGGTTGGGGTGCTGGACACTCCTTTACATGGCTGCAGGACTGACAGCTTTGCACTTTTCACTGTCTTTCTCTTACCATTTTGTCAGCAGCCAGTAAGATGCATCACAATAGGGCCCAGAGACTTGCACTGCTCCACAGAAGTTGCTCTTTCCTTCTCTGCAGGCTTGGGATCATCCTGGGGCTTGGCCCTTTGCTCACCTTTGGTCACCATTCCAGCTCATCATGGCCAGTAGTGTCTTGGGGGGTGGCAGAAAAGGCTTGGGATGCCCACAACTATCAGACATGGTCCTACCTCTTTGGTCATGTGGACATCCTTGGAAATCTGCTATCAGTGTGCCAGGGTACCTGGCAAGCAGCAGCAGCAGGTACAGGCACATCAACAAAAGCTCCGTCTAGAAAAAAATTACTAGAGCAGCTGAAAGGAGAACAGGGGAAGGGCCTCTATCTGCTTTATTTAAGGTTGCATTTAGCTTCTTTGCAAGGAAACACAGAGATAATATTTTTTGTAGCCACGGCTTCCCTGAAAGATTTGAAGTGACATGGCTGCCACTTCTTTCTGTTTTGAAATCCAGGAGAGAGAAGGGATGGTATCCATAAGGCAAATCTAAGTGCTGTGACTCATGCCTATCACCATCCCTCTAATGCATCTGCTTTGAACAATCAAGTTACACTTGGTGTTAATCTTCCTCACACTTCTTTGAAACCAAAAAAAATCCATAATTCTCAGTCTTCCATGATTTACATCAAAGAGCCATCATGCAGCTTAATTTGTTATTAGTTGTAAGGTATGTTTAGATCTCAGAGTGGTTGTAACAGTGCAAAATATATAATTCATAATGAGTAATAGCTCCACAGTCTGCAGCTATCCCCTCCTTTTTGATGTGTTCTCAGTCACAAGCACAAAAAACCCGCAAGTGTTCCTTTATGTCATCTTAAAACCATCACTCTAATACTCTACTTCTGTTCATTTTTTTCTCCAGGTTATAGCTACATGTTCAGACTACAAATGGTGTCAGGCAGAGACCTTATACCCACTGTATGTGGAAGATGTTTGCAACAGAATAAAAGTATTGCTAACGGAACAAGCACTGTACTAATTAGGTATTCATTGCATTTTAGGACTCAGTAGTAAAAGTAGATGCATTAGTTGGTCCCCAGACACAAAAATAAGCACCAGTCTTCTGCTGCACACACCATGCCCTGGTGGAAGATTAGAAACAGAGGCTACAGAAGTGGTTACCAGATAGACATTATAAGGAGGACAAGATGGAAAAGATCAGCACAAACTCTGCCCTTTTATGGGAGTCAACAGCCCCATGGACAAAGGCATCCTAGGGCTGTCAGAGGAGTTCACCCTTAGCGTTTTTTGATATTACCACTCCTTCCTCTATAGATGCTATTATTGTTGGATATTACTGTCCATCCACCCCAGACATGGTGTAGAGTAGTCTAATTGAGGCAGCAGACAGGCATAAGTACTCCTTCTGCAGTGTCTTAGTTCAGGTCTGCCAACCGCAGTGTCACTGCTGCTGCAGCAGGGGCAGATGCCGATGAACTAGGAACAGCCACAAAACTCCTGCATTGCTGCTGCTGCTTCAGAGCCAAGAGTGCACAGCAAAGAGCCCTGCACACAGCCACTGACTGCAAAGACTCAAACTTTTGCAACTAGATCTTCCTATGTGTGTCACTCAGAAGCTGCAGATGCCCTTCTGGTCACACCAACTGCACTTTGATTGCATCTAGCAGCATTTAAGGACATGGTCCCACTAGTTGCAAGGGCTTTCCCATCAGCCTGTTGAATAACCTTTTCTGACATCAAGTCTAGGGTTATTAAACTGTTTCTTCCCAAATGTTCTCCTCCAAACCAACACAGAAGGAGCAAGATGCAGCAGCTGGGAGAAGAAGGGACAAGAATGCTTTTTTTTGTGGGCCAATAAGTGCCTCAAGAGCTTGTCACAACAGCCTTTCATCATTTTTAGTCAGTACTCAGCAAATGCAGAGCCATTTATTGTCCATCAAATAGTTTGTAGAGCTCTGCTTTTGCTGAGTTGTATGTGGAGCTGAGCCAAAAGGAGAAGAAATAATTAACAGTCTGCCCTGTCCATATGTTGAAAATACACTACAGAATGAAAACAGTCCTGTGGAGAGTTCTGTGCATTAAAGCTTTTTCATCATGTGGAGTTAGAATATTTTCTATGTCCCTTAGGGGAAGACTTCGGACAATATTCTAATTCTGCCGCTCTATTATGGCCTCGTGAGGCCCCACCTGGAGTACTGTGTCCTTCTGGGGTCCTCAGCAGAGGAAAGATGTGGATCTGTTAGATCTGTGGGTCCAGAGGAGGGCCACAAAGTCATCAGAGGACTGGAGCGCCTCCCCTATGAGGATAGGCTGAAGCAGTTGGGATTATTCAGCCTGGAAAAGAGAAGGCTTCAAGGTGACTTTATAGCAGCCTTTCAATACCTAAAGGGGGATTACAGGATAGAAGGGGAGAGACTCTTCAGCTGGTCAGATTGCAACAGGACATGGGGGAATGGTTACAAACCGAAGGAGGGGAAATTCAGACTAGAAATTAGAAGGAGGTTCTTTACACAGAGGGTGGTGAGGCACTGGAACAGATTGCCCAGAGAGGTTGTGGACGGTTGTGGATCCCTGGCAGTGTTCAAGGCCAGGCTGGATATGTCCCCGGGCAACCTGGTCTAGTGTGTGGCATCCCTGCCCATGGCAGGGGGGTGGGAACTAGATGATCTTTAAGGTCCCTTCCAACCTGGGCCATTCTATGATTCTGTGATTTGAGAAACCAGAGTTAATATTAATTTTAAGAATATTTCCAATTATTTCAATTCATTGTTCATACAATTTATAGCTGCATAAAAAATAATTGTTATAGTATGTACTGAAACTATTTCAGATGTTCAGAATTCATAAGAATACTGTGGAAGAACTGAAATTAGTTTAAATCCTAATAGCACAATCTCAAAAACAAAATGATTCCTATTAAAAGCCAGATTTTTACTGAAAATTTATGGTCTAGACCCATTTATTTAAAATGGAGCTGACGTCACCAGAGCAAAACTCCTTTAAAGCAACTCATTTGGTTTGGATTTCTTAGGAAAGAAATAACATACTATATTATTTCTTAACTATATATAGTTAAAAATAGTTTCATACTATAGATATAGTTACATAGTATAGCCTCTTAATAATAGGGGTCTCTTGTGTAACATGGGAGGAATTCATGTCAATCTCTATTGACACAAAATGAAGTGTACCCACGTGAATGCTGACCATTCCTGTCTAAATGACTGATTTCAGAAAATCTCTTTAAGAATTATGATAATAGCTCCCCTGCTCCTATCAACACCTGCTGGCCTCATTATCAGACTCATTGTAATTGCTTTCTGGTGAATCACCAGTACAAAACAAATAAGATCCCAGAAAAAACATCCAGCAAATGACCCTCACCTTACTGAGCAGTCAGGACTGGCTATACCAGTTCCCCACTGTTGTTGTTAAAGGTTGTGAAAACGGTTAGGAGGTGTCTTCTAGCTTATCCTTAAGGGCCAATTACCTTTGGCCTGTCCTGTGTCTGTTTGCCCTTTGCCAAAGCTTGGAAAATTTTTGTGTAATAAACCCAAGATTAATGAAGTTGGTTTTGTTTTCAGATGAAGGACATGCACAAAAAGCCAAATTCTCCTCTTGCTGCTGCTAGTGTCTTCCCTGGGGTTTTTCTAGCACTCTGCATCAAGAATCTATGAAAGTTAAACTGTCATAACCAGGTCAGTGAAGGACAGATCCCAAGGTTAACCTGCACTGAGTGTCATGTTGTTGGCAAAACTCAGCACTGAACAACCTACAGGCCAACCAGCAGCTCGACCTTTAGGTATGGCCGTCTGGACTCACTTGACCCATAGATAATGGCCCTTTGGACTCATGTTCAGGTCCACTGGCAGAGTCAAGTGGACAGGTCACTGGCACAACCCAGACTGCATCTGTAGGATTTAATCTCTCTAATTATTAATCGGGCACCTCACAGTGCAAATACTCCAAGCAAATGCATAGCCATCCAGGTTGGCTGGACAAGGATCAAATATTCCTTCTGGAATCCCAAGCATCTGCTGGCAAAGACATCACTGGATTGGCACACTGGCTGTCATCCAGGGGAAACCGACTGTTAGTTCCCCAAACATCTAAGGATGGTTGTTGTACAACATCAGCAACCTCTCCTCATTCTCCGTGTCTCAGGGGCCTATTTTTCCTGTGGCCCCTTTCCCCACAGTTCTGACAGGAATAACAGGTTTGCATGGGGCCGTGCTTATGGGGCACATTTTCACAGTTATAGCACAGCTAGAACTGCCTGTGGTGGCAGTGGGATGAGAGGGACAGCAAAAACCTCTGAGTCCATCCTCTGCTTTCTGGGAAAAAAAATGCAAAGTGTCTGTAGGGCAAAAGAATGTATTCCACTGTGTAGGCAGCAGGAGTGTCAAAGCTTTCTCCTCTGAGAAGGTAGAAGACTGTCTTTTTCCCGGGAACAAATCCTCCTGTCCTGTCGCATTCTACCAGCTCAGCCTGTGTGCCCTGACTCACTGCTGCCAAGGCCTTTCCCCAGATTTAAATGCCAGAATATAGTGATAAAACACAGATTTCACCTTTCTTTTATTTTCCTGATAACTGAAAGCTCAAAATAAATTGAATTAAAGAATTATTTGGGGAATTCAGTAACTAAAAGCTTGTGAGTGTGTATAAAAGCTAATCACAAAAATACATATTTACCCAGTAACTTCATCACATTAAGAGCCATATATGTTGCATAGTATAACAGGAGCTGAGGGAGCTGAAATCACTGAGAAGCCGTAAGTCACAGTTTGAATCAGAGGAGAAAACCCACATTGCTGTTACAATCCAGGCTCAGGAGCAGGTGGGAAAGCTGAGCTCTGGGCACAGATGACATCCTGAGATCCTACTTAAATTGCATGACGTGCTTGTCCTTAGGTACCATCTACCATCTGCGTATGAATGGCTTCTGTTTCCTGAGCTGGCCACCTGAAGGGTGGGGGGCAAGTGAAGCAGTGTGGATGGGTAGGTTGGAAGTCTGTCCTGTTATAACCAGCCTGTACCATAATAAGGTGACAATAGAATCATAGAATCATTATGGTAGGAAAAGACCTCTGAGATCATTGAGTCTGACCGTTAACTCTACCATGCTCACCAGTAAACCATGTCCCCAAGTACCACATCTACATGTTCTTTGAACACTTGCAGGGACAATGATGCTACCACCACTTCCCTGGGCAGCCTGTTCCAATGCTTGATAACTCTCTTGGTGAAGATATTTTTCCTAACATCTAATCTGAACCTCCCCTGGCACAGCTTGAAACCATTTTCTCTTGTCCCAGCACTTGTTACCTGGGAGAAGAGACCAAGAGGTGCCCAAGAGCCTCCTTTTCTCCAGTTCACTCCTCATAATACTAGTGCTCTAGACCCTTCACAAACCCCAGTGTATGATGTGTGCTCTGGGTATGAGACCGCTAGGAAGTGTCAGCCAGGCTGACACTCTTCCCACAAAAGGGGGGAGGGAGCAGTGGGGAAGTAAGAAAACTCATTATCGAATCAGCAATGTTATCTAAATTATTCTATCCTGATCTTCTCCGGAGGGAAAAAGCCGGCAGGCATCTCCTGGCAGCAGAGTAGGAATGTCCTGAAGAACAGGTTGTACCTCTCCTTCCTCTCTATGCAGAACAGGGTTGAATAAGGAAGAATGCTTTGAGAATCCTTAGTATTTTTCCTGCACCCCTACTGCTGTTGAGGGCAATATGCAACCATTCCTTCAAGTTTCAGGCCAGCAAAAAAATAAGGTTGGATGAGAGTGCCACAGGACACAGCAAGGCAGAAACAACTGTGCCAACAACAGCCCTTTGCAGACGCAAAGCTGTCCTATGAGGTGAACATAGCTTAGACAAGAAGAGAGAGAAATCTACAAAGATCTATCAGGTAAGGTTTTACAGGCCTAGAAGTGTCTCACAGCCTAAATAACCAGAGCCTAGATTATAAACCAAATCACAAAGTCCCTAGTAAGTGGATAAACCTCTGCATCTTGCAGGTGGTTGTTGAGTATTAGTCACAGCAAGATTTTCACTGATGGCAAAATCAGCCTAAAGGTAAGCAAGGCAGAAATATACATGCAGATATTTAAATAACACCAACCTTGTTATTTAAATAAGGAAACATACTTTTCTGAAGCAGCTGAAAGAACAGTGAAGTCTTAGCTAAACTGTAGTCCTCGAAGCTAGAAAAGGCACCTCTATTGTGGTCTGAGGTACATTTTTCAGGGAGAACCAGTTGTCAACAATACAACTCACACAGGGGAAAAAGAAACCTTGGATACTGTTAAGATTACATTTTTTTTCCCTTTCCTGCTAAATCAGTTTGATCCTGTTGGGGTCATCAAATTAAAATAGTTCTTTCTATTAAATAGTTACATTTCTGCAGTCCCCAGATGCTGAGTTTTCTACTAATCCTTCAGGGCATCCAGTCTGAAGGAGAAAGGGCAGAGGGATCTCTTGTCCATCCTTTTAAAATTTTAATTTATTGCAACCAGTACTGTCCTTTACCACTGCATAGCTAGGGGGAAGGGAAGAGAACTGAGTCCAGCTGCGGGATTTCAGTAACCTTGGTGTTTGAACACACAGACAGCACACAGCAAGAATCTACTTTGCCTGTGACATGCTTTTTCCTACAATACTAAATTAGCCTGTTTTCTTAAAACTGAAGTCTTCTTAATGCAAGGATCATGTTTAGATACAAACTCAGCATTATGAACTATATCTTATCAGATCTTACACTTATGGGTTATGAAAATATAAGCTGTCAAAACTGAATCTTTTCAGTGTTCTTAAACAGCTGTATTTCCTGAGCCTAACCAGTAGATGTTGTTAATAATGAGAGTGATACTATCATACAGCTTCCAAACCCACATCACTGCAGATATCTTAGTAAGATTTGTAATGAAATAAACTAGTTTCAATATCTTCTTTTTGCAGTAAATCAATTTTAAAGGGGTAGGAATACATCTTCAAATAATATGAAGGGAAAAGAAACATATTCATGAAACCATTAGGGTATAGCTAAGTTTTCTGAAGCACTTGATGTTTATGACAGTAAACTCCATCCTCAAAATAGTACAATTCACCCTGTAACCTTCACATTATCAGTTTGTAGACTCACCTGATTTGTGAAACTGTGATAGCATCTACAGGCCTCATTAAAGTTACTGTATTTTGGATTGGAAAGGTCAGCAAGGTTACCACACTAGTACAGAGTTATTTCCATCTAGTCTGAAAATCTTCTGAGTTTACAGATCACCAAATTGTAGTTGCTAACAAGGCTCATATTTGACTGATTAAATCACAGCATGACCCCCTCAGTTCAGCAAGATGCTTAAGCACCGAAGCTGAGCTTTAATGACAAATAAACAAGCCCATCATACTGTTATGCCGCTAGGCTGCTATACAAACTGAAGTAAAAGGCATCTAGCTTAATGTGTGCATTAAACACTCCGGGTAAGCTCACAAAGTTGCAATCTTAGTATTCTATAATGAAGTCATAACTGCTGCCTACAATAAGCTCAGCGTAAATCTTAATTCTTTCCCAATGAGGCAGTGTCAGACTTCTCTGTAACCTGTTCCATAAAAGCAACAAAATCATGATATGGTAGAAAAAGTGAGCAAGAAAATTCAGTCAGGACTGAGTCCTCAGCAGACAAACATATTCATGCTCCTAGAAATCAGATTCTTGTCCATGTTCCCATCTCAGGATTCATCCCCATACCATCTCTTCCAGCATGCTTTTAGCTGTTGATTGGAAGATCTTGCAACACTCAGCATCATTACAAGTTATGACTTCATCTCCATCTACTGATGTTTGTAGGTTTATGGCTTTTTGCCAGCCTCTTGAAGTTGCAATCCAAGCCTTCAATTTCTCATGCACAAAAGCCAGAATAGTCTAGATAGCAATCGAGATGCCAAAACCATCTGATCTTGACTTTCTTCATAAATCAGGTGATGCATTGTCAGCAGTGTTTACAAATGTAGGACACCAAGAAACTCAAAATTTATGTTGTTCCTTTTACAACTTGTACTGAAATGTCTTGGTGACTTTTGTTCCCCACAGAAAAAGTAAAACAACTCTCTTTCATCTCATTGCCAAGTCAATTGTTTTCATTGATTATTATACCTAATTAAGCAATCTTACTGCCCATCCTTGCCACATGGGTCAAGCCCAGGTATGAGCATAGTGCCAATGGTCTTTGGGCATCTCTACACCTTGGCTGAAGACAGCACCACTCTTGCAGCAAGGTGCAAGCTACCACAGCCATTCAGAGCACAAAACCTGGCTTAGGATGGATGGATGCTTGGGATCCAGGCAGCAGTCAGTTGAACCCCATCCCTGCTAGTTCCCTCTGGAAGACCCTGAGGAGTGCCCAGTATGGTGTTGGCACCAGTGCCAATCTTGATGCCACCCCAGAAGGAGGTGGGAAAAGCCTCAGCAAGAACTGGACTCACAGCTATGCTTATCTGATCAGTACTTGGGGAAGCACTGCTAAGTGCTCTTAGTTCCCTTTGTCTTCCCTTTCAACTTCATCAGCCACCTTAGTTTAACGTGAAAGAGCTCAGAGAAAGCATGGTATTTCATGAAGCCTACTTGCACCTCATGCTTTGGTGGCCTAAGTAGGCTTCTCTCTAAGTCTTTCTTCATCTGCCATCACAGGCAGCTGAGCCCTCTCAGCCAGGAAGCCCTTCAAACAAAGTTTCCAGCTGACCCCGGGGCTAAGAGGGACTTCTCTCTCTGTCAGTAGTGGTGTTTGAAGCCTCCTGGGGAGGCTGGCTGGAGAGCCATGGACCTTGCTCTGTGTCCCTGCTGGGCATGCAGCCACTCGCCAGGATTAGCAAGCCCTTCTGTTCCCTTGGTTATTGCTGGTTTAAAAATAAAGTCAGGGATGCAGTGCTTTGCACATGTTAAGGAAGCATGCCTTTAAGGAGTAGGTCGTTACTCTTTTTGCATTAAGATTGAGAAGGGTGTGGGGGAAGGAGCAGAGGCAAGGAGGAAGGCTGGGAGAGCAGACCTAAAGCCATTTGCAGTGAACTGGATTTATTGAGCTAGACACTGATAGCAGGGATGCTGCTCTTTCATTTGCAGGCTCTGTCTTTGCCTGAATAGCAGAGTCACTTGTAAACACTTGGTAGGGGAGCTTGACATTATGCTAAAAGGAACAAGAGTTGAAGTCGTTGCCTGATTGCAAGAAAGATTGGAGCTTTGTCATTTTAATTTTGGTTGGAGTTCAGCTTTCGGGGCCAAGCTTAGTTCTTTTGGAAAACCCACTACTCATTCTGAGTCGGAAACATGTTACCCTTATAATACTACAGAGTACATTTAAAGCATATTATTCAGCCCACAGGTTCTCCTGCAATTTCTCAGGGTTTCATGGTCCTGCATGCAATTCTTCTCCATCTGAGGAACAGAAATGCCGCAATAGCCCTAAAGAGGAAACCTTAATTTAAAATCAAAACCAGAGAGAGAGCTGCACAGCAATCCTTAACTGTCTCTTTATGGCTATCTGAAGAAAGAGAAACATATTGTTGCATTGCTTAGATGGATTCAGATAACACTAAGCCAGAGAAATATTTCATTCAGTTAAAAAGCAGAAAAAGAGCAATTTTGGGGCACTTGAAAGCATTCATCATTTCAGGCAGAATGTGGCCCAACTAGTTAGAGAGAGAAGGAGAAAAATTGAACTGTAATTTCAGCATTAAAATATTCCCAATTTGTTTTAAAATGAATTATAGCTAAGCAGAAATTTTGAAAGGAGAGAGAGAAAAACCTTAAAAAAAAAAGGGAAATAAAATAGCCTGAATTAGCTTTATAATTTTCCTCCATTTTTTTTTCATTCAGAGGAGGTTAGGATTCAGCTCCACAGAGAAACAAAAGAATCCACTCTTAGTTGTGACCTAAAGACACTGTGACCCAGGCAAAGGACATCCATGGTTTGCTGCAGGCTTCAGGAGAGCCTGTTTTATCTCTGGGAGACGTGGTGTGTGTGTTTCGCTCCAGATCCTCTGTAATATTCAGGCAACTGAGAGCTGTTGAAATCTAATTTAAGAGCATCTAAGGGGCTCAGTGCACGGGAAAAGTGCCCTAGGATCTGTGGCAGTCTTCAGTGGCTGTAGAACACCAGGGTCAGTGGCAGCTCACGCTGCTTTCCTTCCAGGCTGTGCATCTCCAGCGTAGTGGCACTGGCTGCAAAGACCAAGTACAAACTGTTCTCTGTACATCCGTCCCTCCCTCCCTTCTTTCCTTAGATCTGAAGTGTATGCTCACGGTGGATCAGCTCCACCATGCTCTTTTCATCAGCTGTGAGTGAGCAGGAGACTGAGGTGTTTCCTCTGTGGGACTCACACCAAGAGCAGCAACAACCTCTTGCCATCAGTGCCAGGAAAACACAGCTTTATTTCAAATCATACTGGTTTATCTATCCTAAATCTTTCCAACCCCCACAACCAGAAGAGAGCACTTTATAAACTGCCCCCCTCCTCAGTACCACTCCATTAAGTGGGGGAAAAGGGAGAAAAGGAGCAGGATCCATGTTTGATAATGTAAGATGACTGATTTTTCTGTACTTAGTGAGAGGAGTTCCAGCTTGCTTTCATGAGAAAAGGATGTGTTATTGATTTCACTGTCTTCCTTTCTGTCTGTCTGTCATCCATTCTGTTCCAGCAACATTTTAGATTGCTGGCTGAGTGTAAAAGAAAGAAAAGAAACAGCATACAGATAGTCAGTAAGGATCTCGAAGGTGTTCCTGAAAGATTCATCAGAATCAGCAGCTGGGTGCAGACAGGGCAAAATCAGGCTTCATTAGCTCTGCTGCTCACAGAGTGGCTTGTAATGGTGTAAATATGTTTAATTCCTTACTGCCTCTGCCCTAGAGATTTGTGTTTAAAAGAGGAAGGAGAGATTGCAGACTCTAATGAGCAGCTAGGTCCCCTTAATTCTATTACTCCAAAAATTTGAAACTAGTTAAGAACACATTGCTATGGGCATAGTAGCAACCAAATTTTAGCCTTGTGTATCTGAAAGCCAGAGAATGTCATTGTTTCTTTATATGCATCGGTGGAAAATCCAGGTTTTATTCCAAAAGAGGAACATGGAACAGTGTCCCAGGAAGCCTTGAAGTGGCTTGCTGACACATAGGATTAACATAATGAATTATCACACAATGTGCTTGCAGTTAGAGGCACAGAGATTAATTGCTGAAGGCCAGATGGAAGCAGTAGGGGTAAAATATAGCCCTTTGTGGAAGGAAGAGGGTGAGGGCTGAGTGTGCAAAACTGCAGTGACCAGGAGGAGAGCATGAGTGCTCCTGGGGATTTTGCTTTGGCAGGGCTAATGCAGACAGAGCAGGCCCTGGGAGACCTGCCCTGAGCTGAACCACACCTTCTGCAGAGAGGAAGCATGTGAGCACTTCAGCATCTGTCAGTGGACGGGGGGCCACCACAGTGTCCTCAGCTGCCTGTATGCTACTCTCCAAGATGGTGCCATGTGGCCTAACACCACCCTTCTCCTTGCACCCTTGCTCTTGGGGCTTGCCTACACAGTCCCTGAGGAGCTGGATGGCATTTGCTGTACCCCAGCCACTGCCTCTTGGCTGGCAGAGTTGAAAGAATATTTATTTATTTTTAAATTAAATTAAATTAGATTTTATATTATTATTATTTTATTACTATTATTGTTCTGCCATTCCAGGGCCTGGCATATGTCCTTCTGATGTCATGGGATTTTAAGCAAACTATTAAGAGGCTTATGGAGATCCCACAAGTATAAACATATATGTTTAAAGTTAAATCTAGATTATTACAAAGCTGGCTGGGACAACTAATGTAGCTCACTGCATTTCTTGCCACCATTTAAACAGAAATGCTTTTTTACAGGAGAAGATACTTCTATTTTAATGTGGATCTAGAAACCATTGGCCAGCTTTTGCTGAATATGTATAAAACCCCAGCTTTTTGAGATCCTGACTTCCAAACTACTATCAAGTGCAGCTTTTGACTTTGACCTATAAATCTGACTTGGCAAAATGACTGTCAATGTGGCTACTTTATGGGAATTTGCTTCACTATCACACAAAGAATTTAGAGATGTTTCCAACTGTAATTTCAGCACTGATGAATTTCAGTTGATCTACCATCACATACAGCATCTGGGTCCTAAACCAAGAAGTGCTATATAATTTTTCTAGTATGGTGATACCTCAGTGGTTGGTTTAGGGAAAAAAAAAGCAATTAATAGAAATACTATTCTTTAATTCACTGGCATTTCAAGAAGGACACCTTAAGGCATGGGGCTCTGGAATATTGTAGTGTTGGGCAGTGCCTGATATAGATCTTGAGAGTGAATGGAGAAGGAACAGCTGACTTCTTGGTAGAAACAAGAATTGCCAGTACAACTGACAATTAAATGTCAACTAATCAAAGGCATTAGTGAGTTTTAAAGCCTCCCAACTGTCCACTGAAATAACCCTGATAACATAAACAACCCAATGCTTAATTTCTCAGATAGTACTTAACAGGAGATTCTATATCTCAGCAAGGATTTTTTCTGCATTTCAAGCCTCATGTTTTGATAATAAATGTGTTTATCTATCTTTTTACCACTGCAAACCAGCATTCATTTGGCTGGGGAAGAGGTACAGAGTTTGCCCTCCTCTAATAGGGAAACCCCTAAATTTCTAGTACCACAGGATATGCCTAGACTAGGAAGTGCTCACTCTTAGTGCAGCAGAGATCTTTAATTCAGAACAAACTGGATTTGTGCCAAAGTTGCTAATCAGCCAAGGCTGTCTTTGACTGTCTTTTTTTCTTTACTAAGGCACACAAATTCCTCTAGAAGATTCAGGCTTCTAGGACCATGTCTGCCTCAAATTCACTGGCTATTACCACCTGGGAACAATCTTCAGAGAGATTCTTAAGCAAGGCATAAACTTTTACCCCTGGTTCCATGATATCTTAAGAGATGTGCAACAGACTGCAGACTAAGATTTCCAATGTGACCCAGGAGGAGCAATGCAGCCCAAACTGCCTGACACTACACACAGCGGGCTGCAAATATCTACAGATTATGAAGAAGTCCATTTGGGTCCGTGGGCTGTGAAAACAGGCATTAAGTGCTGTAGCTTTGAGCTCCACCTTTGTTATCTAGATATTGGCAGTCAAAGCCTGCCAAAAAGAAGTAGTCCATGATGTAAATCCATATTTCTAGCATGCAGGTGTAACATATGAAGTAGGATTTAATACAAGAAAGAGGCAAGATCCACTAAGGAGGACATAAAGAACCCAAAAGGCATCTAAGTCCTGTCCATGTGAATTGAACTTGATGAGCTGAGCAAAAGTCACAGAAAGATCTAAACCACATCTGCCCAGGAAGTTTCCAATCTGACTAGTCAAAATTAAAAATGTTTTGTAGTAGTTGCTCAGTTTTGAGGAAATTCTGTTGACAGAATGCTGCTCAGTTAGGTTTCCTGCTAATCCTATGGGACAGGCTGATGCAGAAGCCATGATTCTAGAGTAGTGAGTTTTGTGTTGAACCTGCCACAGAAATGTGTCACTCAGGAATTTCAGACTCACAGCTGCACTTCAGGGAGCCTGGAAACTTGCAAAGCCAATTCAGATTTCAGAGTTCTGTGTTTCCAGGCTTGCAGGAACAGGGCACAAGTTGAATTTTCAAGAGGCAAAAAACCCTAAGCAAACAAAATGTGGAATTCAGCCAGGGAGAAGCATTTCACTTAGGAAAAAAAAAATTCTGGAACTTATTTCCTCTGTGAAATCTTGGAGTTTACTGCCTCAGTTCCTGATTTAGCAGTGTTGAAGTTTTCCATGAATGGAATTTTGACAAGGCCTACTTTATCACCCTCCCTCTGAGAGGAGCCAAGTTCCTGAGACACAGCAGATAGTATTATTGCAATTATCTGCATGACCTTCTACCATGGATATCTTGTGTTGCTGTGTGGTGTGTGTGTGTGGGGAAGAATAATTTTTTTGTGGGCGAACTTCCTTCCTTTCCAGCCTTCTGCATAATCTTAGCAAGATAACGTTCACAGAAATCTAAGCCCATATTTCTTTGGAAACTTACTGAAGAGCATATAGGGAATGAAACTACTGAATCTAAACAGTTGGTAGATCTATTCCCTTTCAGTTTGGTTTCAGCTGTTGAATTTCTGCAGAGGCAAGTGCCATATTGCTTCTAATATGCACCTCTGATTTCTAATCCATGCTTAAGTGGATTTCTACAATCATTAGAGAAAGAAAGAAATCTGACCATATATATTCACATATGCCTCTCTTTTCTACAGCTGGTTCTTTATTGCTGCAAAGGAATTTGTATGGAGGACATGTATTAGAATGTAAGTTGCAAAGGAAAAGACAGAAAGATGGTTAAATATTTTTTTCCTTACCAAATAATTTATATGTTTATTTTTACACAATACTATCATCTCTCAAGTTGTATAGCTGTCATTACCTAAGCCAAAACCAAAACCTACTTCACAACAAATATATCTTTTCATATTTTACAGCATGAAAAAGTCCTCAGAGACAAATAGACAAGAAAACAAAATAGCCAGAACAAATTCAAGCCAGATTAGAGTTGACCAAGCTTGCAGATCAATGAGTTTTTGAGATGTGGTATTGGTGCTCATCTGCAATTTGCTTTTCAGAGACAAGATCCTGTAGGACTGGTTAGCTATTCATTAGGCCACGAAGCATACTTTAGTTGTATAAATTTAGAAGATGGGAAAGTAATTTCAGGTAATTCAAATAAAGGTAGGACAGACACTAACTGGTATGTGTAATTGTTTCTAGAAAAGCCATTGACCTACTGCATACACTTTTTTTTTTTAATAAAAACTTATGCTCCTCAACTAGTTAAACACCATTAGGTTTGGTGTTTCTTATTGTTTTATATATTACATCTTTTGAGAAAGGGATAACCTCTCACTGCCTTTTACTCAAGACAGCTGAACTGTAACAACAAGAAAAGATGTGGTATATGACAGAGCATGGGCTGTCACAGGGCCACCGAGTCCTGTTGCTCATAGGCCAGATAAAAGACAACTCTGGCTTGCTGAGCTGCAGTCAGGAACTGCATGCTATGCAGGGGCTAGCACAAAAGCCTAGTGCAAAGATTAGTGACGCAAAATTCTAACGCCCAAACTTCACCTGAATATCTTGTGCTTTATGGGGTGCAGTGTCGTGCTGAAAGTAAACATGGCTGCCCAGGACAGGCTGCCTGGCTGTCACTCAGAGTGGAGAGGATTGGATCATGAAAGCTTCTCAATGTGTCACTCTGGTCAAGAGCAAAGTGTGGTAAAGAGACTTGCAAATACTGTCACCCTGGCTAACCACATACATGCTGGTAGTAGGACAAAGCTGGCTACCTGGTGCAAAGCTGAGAGAGAGAGTAAAGTACCAAGTAAGGTTTGTTTAATAAGATTCATCAAAATGAAAGATCTCTAATGAGCTCATACTCAACAAGAATGCAAGATCAAAACAAAATACTGCAGCAGAAGAAGAGATTCAGCGTTTAGAGCACTTGCCTTAGATGTGGGGAAAGCCAAGCTTCAGCCCATGGCTGAATCACACACACAGAAGATTTGTGCATGTGTCTCCTGCATCCCCAGCTAATGTCTCAGCCAACAGGCTCTTGCCTTGTTCCAGGAAGGGAAGATACCTGGGAAGCTTCTCATTTCATCCTAAGCAGAAGCAGAAAACACTTCTGACTTCTTGCTTTTTTTGCCAGTAGAAGGACATGTTTCTTTCCTGACTCTTGCATGGTATGAAATGATATTATGCACTGCCCCTTGCTTGTGCAGTCTCACAGAGTGGCTTACTGCCACTTTTTCAATAGACAGAAGTGCATGAGTGTCACTCACATGTTGTGGTGCCAGCAAGAAGATGCAGAAGGAAGGTAGAAAACTATTGTGCTGGAGAAATACTCACCAAATGCTTTGTGCCTGGAAAGTGGCACTGAGTTCAGCAGTGAGTTGCTAAGACAAAGAAAGAAAAAGCCAGAGGCATTAAAAGGTAGAGAAATGGAAGTAACATGTAGACCATTCACATTAATTATCATAGGGGTACAAAACTTACAAGTCATCAAATTGAATCTAACCTAACAGTTTCTTCTTTCCTGAATGTCTGCTATCTGCTCAAGCATGTACCTTTAAAGTACACACATTTGTACAGGCTTTTCCATAGTTTTATCAGTCCTTTCTGGTAGAGGATACAAATAAATACCACCAGATTTGGAGGATGCACAGTACAGGAGGTCAAAAAGGCAATGATGTAGCCTGCAAGCTCTCTGGGAGCATGTGGTGCCAGAGCTCAGTGACTTAGTTTCATGGGGACATCACTTGCATAGAATATGCAGTGCAATTGCACCTCAGAATGTTACCATTGCCGTGTCCACTAAAGAAAGGTGACAGTGAACCTGTGAGTCTCCAGGCAGCCAGGAAATGGGTGCTCAGAGCCTGTGACAGGGCCAGGAATAGAGCTGATTCCAATCTCCCTTGCACAGGATCGTGATACAGCAGAAAGCCTGTGCTGTGGCTCTATGCCAGAGGAATGAGCAAAGACTCATTCCCCTGCTCATATTGTCCTCTGTTTCCTTTCATTTTGCAAGTCAGGAACAAAACAATGTTTTGCCCCAAGTGTGCATGGTGACAAAAGCAATAATGACTTCACAAGTAATACTGGGCAAACAGCTGAACAACTCCCATTGCCTCAAAAGCCTGCTGTACATGAAGGTGAGTGGCTTTCGGTCAACTGCATATTTACTGAAACAGTCACATGGGGCTGGTCTGACCTAAAAAATACATGAAATAAAATGTCACAAACTGACATGATTGCAGGACTTGAGTTAACTAGGACAGAAGTGCATGACCCTACTACATTAAATGGTAAGGGTGGAACAGGAAAAGTTGATGCTCTGTCAGGAATAGCATAGCTAAACATTTATTTCAAAATAAACAGGTGACTCTCTAGCCTCTGAAGCCAGTATATTGCTTCCCTTCCTGCCAAGGATGACAGACTAAGGGATTATTCTTAGTCTTATAACTGAGAGCAAAAATAATCGTGACCCCTCTGCAAATCTTAAGGTAAACTGTATCTAATGTTTTATTTAAACAGTTCTTTGAAAAATTCATCACGACTATTCAAAGAATGCAAATTACTCCACCACCCTTAACACCAGGGAGGGGAGACACCTGTCGTATTGTTGACAACCAATTCTCAAAGTCAAGTAGTTAGTTCTGACCCTGCCTTTTGAGTCTTAGTGCCATCAATGGGAGTTTTGTCTGTAACCTACAGGACTACATTGCAAGAGCTCAGTTTATTATTTGTATAGCAAAAGAATAACATTCCCGTGGGACACATGCAGGGTTGGGAGTTTGATGTGACATGGGCTTGGCCACATCTCCTGCACATGGAAAACTTCTTCTCCATAACCACCACAGTTAGAGGTTGGCTTTTTGTTATGCTGGCTCTACATGAGAAAAAGTCTCTTCTCCTGGAGATTGGTGGGTAGATTACTTGAGCAAGCAGGTTCAACCAAAGTTCAGATTAGCATCTAGACTAAATTAACAAGCCTCTTTGGTTGGCCCCTTATTAATTTTTAAATTGGGAGACCACATGGATTTCTACACCTGTGACTCTATAAGTAACCTGAAAACATGCACATGCAGGGGTGTGTCAGTAAGAGTCTATTGGGACTTTGGCTTGGCCCTAATTTGCTGGCAAAACCACTTATCCTTTGATTATTCTTTTTGCAGGCCTGATTCTCTGTATGTCGTTCCAGAGAATGTTATTTACAGACAATTTTTATCACGTTTACTTTGATCCTAGAGATACCCAGCTGGAAAGAAGTACAAGGAATTTAGGGGCCATAATTACTAGATTTCCTTATACCTGCCAATGTGGCTGCATGATGAAAACCCCATTAAAGTGTATTGGAGAAAACCTCAGGAATGGCACAAAGAATTTAAGCATTATCTACCTTATTAAGCTGTCTGAAAGAATTGCTCTAATGAGAAGGTCAAATATCATTTCAATTGTTGAACAGCCACTGAAGTTAAAAACCTTCAATTAAACCTCTATGACTACATAGCCTCATAAAACCTTATACCTTGAGGGCCTTTAGTCAAAAGACCTTAACATTATTTATAAAGCTTCTTCCAAAGTTGAAGAAGCTGGCCTTCAAACAGTCCCATGAGATGGAGCTAGACTTTAGATTACTTAGTCTGGAGTGCACAAGTAAAGCATTCAACCTTTCTTTCTTCCTCCAGTTGTGATGTCTACATAAAAGCCTTCTAGGAACCTCACTGCAGTTCTTATACAGCTCTGCTTTAGCAGCCTCCATAGCCTAGCGCTTTATGTCCTGGCTCCTCTAAGGGCTGCAGAGAAATTCATCACTGAGAATTCTGATTTATCAAATTAAATGGATAATAGGAATGGGTTTAGGCACTAAGTGTCAGTAAGAGCCCTACAGTGTAGAAGAAAACTTACACAGTCCCTTCTGATAAATATATGATGGCTGTATTGCAGCAAAGGTCCTACAAAACACAGAATACTCCAAATGCTTTAATAAGACACATTACTGTTAAAATTAGTCTTTAAATGCAGCGTGAGATGTGCGCCATAGCTGATTACCACAAACCCTGGTGTGTTATACCAGCCTTGTAGGAGATATCTTATTTACAGATAATGCAACTAACAGGCAAAGGAATTGCTTCTGAGATGACTCTGACTCCAGCTGTGAGCTGCTGTGACCTCTTCTCCAGGCTTCTGAGGATGTGTCCCTACTCAGCTTGGATAACTAGTCTTTTTGAGGCAAGAGGGTGGGTTTCAGATCTGTTTTTGTTCTTTGCTCTTCCTACCATACCACCCCCTTTCCTCCACATCCTCACTTCATCTGATGATATATTAGGGCTACTTATTCAGGCCCCAGAAACAAACAGAGGGAGCACTGAAGAGCCTGTGGTCTCAGAGAAATCACAAAATAATTCTGCTGTGACAGCTGATGCTGCAGCTCCCAGACGTCTACAGCGGTAATAAGCACAACAGCCTGCACCTTTTGTGCAAGGAGTGATGGGATTACCTGAAGACTGCAAACACAGTACCAGTAAAGCAACTTCTTGCTCTGTGCCTTCATTTTCAACTCTTTCAGTCTGGAGCACTTCTACCAACTTCCTTAAGCACCCCCCAAAGGCAGCAGAGAGCACAGCAGATGGGGAGGGATGTATCAGCCTGGCACTATATGTCCAGATTTACACTAGCCCTCAGTTCAGAAAGCTGGATATCTTCAGATGTGGCTCCACTTCGAAATTAGCAGGTTACTACTTTGAAAAAATGTATGCAGTTACATTTCTAAACATACTTCTCTGGATTTTGTGCTTCTTCTCATGTCTCAAAGGTCTGTTAAACTAAGGCCAGTTTGAAGCTTAGTATCTAAAATAGCCTATGCATTTCTCAATCTCTCTACACATGTTGTTTTGGTATTTATGAAAAAAGGGCCCAAGACTGCTTCAGCCATGTGATGGTGGCTTTCCCAGATCCCTGGGTGTGAGCCTGACAGCCCTGTCATATGCTCATCAGGGTCACAGAAGTGCACCAGCATAGGCTACCAGCCCACTTGCATGGTGTATCTGGGCAGGACCACGGTTCACCTCTCTCTTAGGTGCTTGGGGAAAGGGGAGTGGCTGCAGCATCAGCCCCCCATGAATGCCAGGTACATAATTTCAATCCAACCACTTCAGTATCTACCACTCCCTGTCTCCAACACCCTCTGAACAAGCAGGATGACATGTTGTGAGCACACCTCTTTGTTAAGCACATAGGAATTTCCAGGATTTGCTCTCAGACAGGCCAGGAGGTTTCCTCCAGGACAGCCAGAGACATGCTGTTCTGGAGAGATTGTGCAGAGCTTTCAGCATTTTGTGACGTTTAAGGTTGCTAATCCTTTTAAACTCCTTCACTGGTTCTTTTCATTAGGTTACTATACCCAGCAATTACATACGAAGATGTATATATATGCAGGGCAAAGGAAAGCTCAGCTTTTCTCCCTCCTCTGGATCAAATTCTCAGTATCTTGGGAAAACAGAAACTACCCACTGTATTTAGGCTGTCACCTTCTTTTTGTGGTTTTTGCCATTCAAAGGCAGCTGTATTTGCATAAAAACACAACATAAAAATAGCCAAATGTCAACCTAGCCAGGATCTTATACAGCAATTGCAAATTGTTCTATGTAAGAACAAGACAAGCAGAGATACTTCTGTGTATGTTCTCTCAAACTCAGTTTGGGACTCTGAGATTTCTAGAGCCTAAAGTAATTTCTTTGTGGTTGGGCTCCTCTCATCATCCTTCATGTTACGTTTCTCCAATTGTTTTTTGGACTTATACACTAGACTCTAAAGCTTTACAACATGTGGCAGAATTATGCATTTTACCAAGGCACCATAGACAGCAGACTCTCCTCTTGCTTCCTCTGAGCCTTCAAAAATATCTTAGTGGAGACTACCTATAGACTTTTTTGCAGACATGCTTCACTCCTCTCCAAATACCACTGTACTGTGGGCTACTGCAGGCTTCCATTGGTTAACAAGCTGCCAGGGAGTCATTTTCACAGGGCATTCACTGAGAAAAATACTGCCTTCAGATACAGGAATCATGCACACTTTATCATATCTGCTGGACTCATCTGGGCTTTCTGGTCAACTATCTTATGAGCTGAGTCACCCTATCAGCAATTTGACACCCCTGGGTGCTTGAGGCCAGAAATGTATTTCCCTGTCTGAAAGCACAATACATAGATCCATCTATGTCTGTAGGAGTTAAGGCCAGAGTTTTGCTGCATGAGGAAGGCACATGCTCTTCCAGCAGTTCAGCCCTAAGGTATGGTGTCTACAGAAGGCAGAGGTAAGTGTAATACTTTTACAGAGGCTGGTCAAGTGATTTATATGAGAATCACCAGCAGAGTATAAGGGAGCCTTGGATTCACTTTCAGCTTCTCTTGAATAGCTAGACAAATATCACTTGTTCAGATCCAATTTCTTCAGTTGCAGGTGAGAACAGACCCCAGTAAAGACCTAGCTACCATTTATTTTTCTTTGTCTGTGTGTTTCCCCCTCTCTAGGTTTTTAAGTGTTTGTAGTTCACAAATGCCTTTGTTGCAGCATTTGAAGGATTTTCTGGTAGGTTAGAGAGGACCACCCAAACCCAGAAGTGGCTGACAGCAAAGGAGACAAAAAAAATCCACTCAGGATGATGGAGCAGGGGAACATCTCACTGCAAGGAAAGTGTCTTCCATTTGCTCTTCACAGTCACTCATGGAGGAAGCTGAAAAAAACACCAAACCCAGTATTGCATAACTCTTCCATAAAGTATAGTAGCCTTCCTATGGATGGCCACTTGAAAACCTTATCTTCATTTTAGCAGGGCTTGAATATGGCTTGAAAATATCTAGGTGAGGTGGGGAGAAAAAGAATGTAGAGAAGGAGGTGCAGAAGGAAGTAATATTGGGTTGGAAGAGCCAGTTTGCTGAGAGAAGCAGCTAAGAATAATTCTATAGTTCTTGTACTCCATTTCCACATGTACTAATAAAAAAGGAAGGCACATTCAAGTGTGAAGCCACTATGATGACTTTAACTCCTTTAAACTGAGTCACTACCAAAAAGAAGGAGTACTAATGACTTGTTTCTGTTGCTGGGGATCACCAGAGGACTACAGAGAGCAAAAGGCATCTGACTGCAGCATGGTGTGACTGCTTTGCCTGTCACATGTGACTAATCCTTCTCTCAGATGAGTCCACGAGCACTGAGTACCTGTTGGGGTGTTGAACAGGCAAAGGTGCATGAGCTCTGCTAAATCAGATGCCCTAGGATGTCATGCACTTCTTCCCCGCTCCCTACCATCTCACAGCCTTTCTGCAGCTACAGGGGGCCTTGAACACTGGAGATTAACCACCACATTTGAAGATCACCTACATACTACAACATATTGCCTCTAACTCTTAGGAAGTATCAGAACTGGAGCCAGCTCAGTCATTACCTTTCTTAACTTCATTGCAAGCCTGTTGGACTGGACAACAGAGCAGAGCTACCATTTACTTGCCCTATTTGAGATCACCACCTCCACCCTTCCCACCACCCACACACAGAACTTTTCTTCAGGAAGCAATTACATTGTCGTTCACTTTAACAAGTTATTCATCTTCTGAATTGGCCTTCAACAAGGCCAGCATCAGACAAGCACATTCATTACTGGCTCACCCCTGAATACCAACCCCTCCCTCTTGCAGAGGGCCTAACCCACATTAAAGCTCAGTCCTTCAGAAGTTGTTTGCAGCATTCCCTCTACGAGAGTTCCCCAAACAATGTGCTCATAGTACAACTCACATTGATCAAACAGGTTAGCCATTAAGCAACCTCTTCACTCTCCTAACCTCACACACAGACAAAGTCTTCCCTTCTCTTAACATGTAAGAGACCTTCCTTTAAGGTATGAAGCCTAAATAAACTCATTATTAGCCACATGATAGGAACTGCTGCCTGAGTGAGGGCTCTACTGGGCTGAGGAATGAAGCAACCAAAAAGCTGGCATGGCTCAGGACATGGCAAAGATACCTCAAATTCTCTTTTCCTAACAGGAAACCAAAGACCTTGGTACCTCATGACTTAGAATTTTCATTTTCCCATCCTGCAGTTTTTTTAAACTAATTTTCTTCAGAACTAAGGCTTAGGCTGTGCCTTGTTTTGTATGTAAATTTGTGTGTCCATACAAACTTTTGAAGTGATTGGCAAGTTTCAACCACATTTAACAGATTAAAATATTAAGTTTTCACAGGTTTTATGGAAACTGACTTCTGAGAAAAAGACAAGAGTCTTCAGTCAAAGCAACAGTGTGAGCTCACGCTCTATTAGCTATTGATGACTACACTTCAGAAAGGGCCAAAAAAATTCTTTCAGATGTTATGGAAACATAGGTATTCTGTAGCTTGTGTGTTAGCTACCCAAAGGTATTGCCAACCTTGAGCTGCACATCTGTAAGAGATCAGTCTTTCCTTGTTCTGGCACTCAAAAAATTCATGTGTGAGTTCTTACAGACCTTGACTCCCATCCTACTCCCTAATTGTAGGTTTAGCTCTTCCAGTCCTTCTCACTGAGTTCTATGCAGGCTCTTTTCTTTCCCATTCCAGTGCCCTTTGTTTTGTCAACTTAGTGGTAACTAGGTGCCTGAATCTGAATGCGGCAAAAATACAGACTCCCTGTTGAATAATGCATCTCTCTAACCCTTTCCTTCCCTCCCTTGGCAAGGCAAGGTTGTCACATTTGCTTTCACCTTTCCATTCAGCCAGCTGAAGAAAATTGCTGGCACCTGCAGCTTGTGCAGACTCTTGGAGAGGCCAGAATTGCAAATTCATGCTCCTTGTGGCTACACCATCATTATAAATTGGTAACTTTACATCTTAACACTTCTGTGAGCAGCAGAATCAGTCTATCTTCTCCTTTGTACAATGCTGGTAAGCAGGAAAATGGTCATTTCATGGTCATCTTTGCCCAGATTTCAAGCAAAAGAATGTGGATGGATTAGTCCAAAGAAGAGGAAAATTATTTTCCACATCAGCAGATTGAATGAGAGAAAGTATTTCAGGAACTTTGTCAGAGAAATGTGAAGGCACACTTTAATGTGAAGGGTCCAAACTCTGAAGACTTTTGTAAGTCCTTAGCTCCTGCAGAGACACAGTTCCTAGTCAGGTCACTTGGGATTTCTACTTGAACATTGAATGAAACGAATAAGATTCAGAACCATCCACAGGAGGTTCAAATCATTATTTTAGAATTCTGCTTCTTCTAATACATGCAACCAAAGTTCCAAGTATCTCTTTTGGCCATTTTTTCCCCTATATTTTTCCTTTTTTATAAATAGGGAGCCTACAGAATGAGACAAAAAGTGACCTTCTCTTAACCCAGGGACAGGGATAGTCCAAAGGATTGCCATACAAGTTTTTCCAGTCTCCACCCTGCCAAAATAATGCACTGCCCACTGTGGAGCCACCTCTGGGCTAAAAGAACCGTGCAGCCCCCATGCTGATTTGGGAGTTTGGCCTTTCTGCTGTGGCTGCCAAAAGTTACATGAGTTAGTGCTAGGTTTGCTTTCTATTAACAGCTGTGCTGAGATCATGGGGTTTCTTAAGCTCTCAGTGTCTGACTGAAAACTTTCAGTCAGCAATGGTTTTCTGATGGAATCACACTGATGACCTGGAGGTGAAAGATGATTTCATCTGTGTTTTCACTAAAACAGCTTCATGGCTCACAGTTCATTCTGTCCATAAGTACTGTGACAGCAGCCCTAGAAATAAGTATTAATGTGCATGGTTGCATCTATATGTAGCACTATGCCTTTGAGTATTTGCTCTTGAATGCAAAGATCTGAACTACTCAGAGTGATTTAGACATTTGTAATTATGGCACAGCCTGGAATTTTTAAGTCTACTGAAACTCATTAATGAACTTTGAAGTATACTTAAAATGTATAGGAGTAGAGTTAAGAGGACGCAGATTCAAATGAATAGCTGGAATCCATTAAAAGGGCAGTAACAGAAATATTGGGGATCCATAAAATCTGTAAAGTTACCCCATGTTGTGGTGGAAAGCAAAGAAGCTGTAAGAGTGCATATGACAGTCATACAAGCAGCTCTGACTGAACCTCTCTGCCCACTAAACATAGGTCTGGGCTAGATCCATGAAGTGGCTTGACTGAACTCAGAGCCCACCTACTCATTCTAAAGAGAACAGGTAGCAAGTCTATCTAGTAGGTCTACAAATAAGAATAGAGCTAGTCATACCTTAGTCAGATAGTTTCTGATGCCTTCTGCTTACTCCAGGCCTTTCAGCACGAAGATTGGAGCTGGGCCTTGGTGGAAGTTCAGACCCGGGCCTCAGCGCAAGTTCAGACCCAGGCCTTGTTTCAGGTTCAGACCCAGGCCTTGTTTCCAGGTTAGGTTTAGCCAAAATCTACACATACATCCTTCTAAGTATTTTAATCCACATCAGGCATGTGCTTTTGAAGAACATTCTGATCATAAACACTGCCTGCTCTTTGTTTTACACTGTGGAGAGGTCTCAGAGTACATGAGGCCTCTTTCAGATGAAACTAAGCAGTCAGGTGCAGTCCAACTGCCAGTGTCTACAGGCCCCTGCCTGATCTGACATAAAGGCATCAAGATGTCTGCTGTGATCACTGGATCTTCGGTGTCAGTGGTTCAGGCCAACAGATCCACTCATTGCCCTGTACTGCTGTTTAACAGGGATGTGACAGAAGCCCTAGTGTAGGAATATCTGAAAAGACACCAAGTACAAAGCACATTGTATGGGGTTTACCTTCCTTCTTAAAATATGTACGTTCTTATTGAAAGAGAAGGAAACTATTATTGCTGTCATGACTAGAGACCCTAGTCATTGCTCAGTGTAATCTTGCCCTCAGAAATGTCTTTTTCATGTATTGGTAAAACAGAGCAAGATGTCAGCACAAATGCTTCCTGCTATACTTCCTGGGCTTGTGTGAAAAACGCACTTTCAGAGGTAGGTTTGGAAGAGCAAAGCACTGGGTGTGGTAGTAGACCTCAAAAACTGTGAGTACAGTGGTAAAAATGTTGGCTTGGGCATTGCAGGAGGCCTTTGGGATCCCAAGGGACCCTAGATGTAAGCACCTGCCTGCTAGGGCAAGGCACCTACAGGCGTGTCCACCCAGGCAATTATCCATCATTCTGTAAAGCCTACTGGGCACGGCTGCTTGAGATTGCTTTTATCAGAATACAAAGCAGACTGTACCTCTGAGTTAGTTTGTAAAATGACATTGCTGCCAGTAGTCCAGCTGTAACTTCTCTCCTAACTGTGGTTTTGACTATGGCAACGAAATCATAGAGTTGTAGAATGGCCTGAGTTGGAAGGATCCCACAAGGATCATCAAGTCCAACACTTGTCTATGCACAGGACTGTTTTCTGTTGCTGCATGCAAACATGATTTATTCTTAACTATTGCAGTAAGCAGTAGCATATTAAATCCACAAGACAGATTAAGCCTATTAAAACACTTATTTACTCAAGATAATTAAAGATGGCTTTAGAAGCTGTATATAAACTGTGGTTTAGCAAAAACTGGAATAAATATATAGACAATATTCCCCCACCTTAGCTTTAGTTATGATATAGGAAATAAGGTGACAAAAAGACCATTGGAGGTAAGAAGATGAAGTAAGCCCTGAGTTTTTGGTGAGCAGTATTCAGTGAGGTTGTCACATCACAAATGGCCAGTAGCCGAATTTTTTGCCTCATACAGGATAATATAACTTCATATAGTTCAAAGTTATTTAATATGAACAGTAAGCTGACTGCCTTTATAGCTGAGGATTATTTGAAATTAAAAGCATCAGAATTTCCTACACTGAATAAAATAATTTTGTACTAGTGATGAGATAGGAAGAAATAAGATTATAGGGAGGGCTTTGGCTCACATTGGGGCCGTAGGAATAGGTGTCTATCCACACCAAAAATTCTACCTGCAGAAGCCCTGAGATGTTCCCTGAAAATTAGCCTCTGAGTTTTGTGAGGTAGAATTTTTTTCCTAATAGGCTACTCACCTAGGCACATCCTTTATCATAAATCTTCAATTTTGAAAATTAATGTTTTGTCTCTCTTGCTTGTTATCCACATAAACACACAATTAATGACTTAGGTGCCACTGTTGCCCAAGATTTCTGTGTCTTTAGATCTGTGCTCTTTGCATTACTTGTGTACACACATAAGTATAATTCTTCTCTGCCACTGCAAGTTCCTAGTTTCTTTGCATCAGGTTTCTCCAAGTGTGACTGTTGTCAGCCCATGGCTAGGGGTCAAGAGGCATCAGAGCTTAACTTCCATCATGTGGTATTAAAAGTGCCTTCTTTGGTCGAGTGCCTTCCTGCTGCAGCTGGGCCTCTGTTGAAACAGATGCAGTACCTTCCTGGTTTAAAAAAGGCTCTGGGCACTCCTGCAGTGCACACCATTAAGGTTCTTCTTGTGCTCAGGAAGGCAAGGTGGCCCTGCCATCTCTTTTGAGCCCTTTACGCCTTAGTGGTCAGTGTGATGAGCTAGCTGACTCTCTTCACTCCCTGTGCACTACAGAATAGATGACAAAGTGGTCTAATTAGTTCTTTGAGATTAAAAATGCAAACAAATATTTGACATGAACTCTCCTTTCTCACAATACATATAAACTGGAAAACAGGAAAAATAAACCAAAACACAACACAGGATATTTCTCTCTCAGTTAGGCCTGTCTATGTTGCTTAGCCACCCTAATTCAGACCTTCTGCCTGATGCTCCACTCTGCTCTAATGTGGATGCAGTATATGCTAGTATCAAGAGTTCGGGTTTGGCCAGACACTAAATGAGTTACAGAGGCACTCTATTCCCAGATGGAAAGGGAAAGGAACAAGAGAGAGAGACTCAGGGATAGGAGAAGAAAAGTAAAACTACTTTAGTGGAAACAATATCAATAAAATGAAAGATATACAAAACCAATATCAAACCCAAGTCCCTGATGCAATTACATCACCATCACCACTGATGCTGTGGCAGAAGTCCTAGACTTCCTCAGTTGCTGGCTGTTGAGGGAGAGAGCTTGACCCTTGTGATCACTCAGCTTTATACTGGATATGACATGCATGGAACAGAATGCCTAGCTGGTCAGTTTAGGGTCATCTGAACTCTCCACTCCCCCCTATAGGAGAGGCCTTTTAGTCTGCACCCCTAAAATAACACATAAGATTTAGCAGTGACCTTGGTCTGCATACCAGTCCTTGGTGTTAACTAGAAACATCAAGCCTTATCACTGCTAGAAGCAGACACTATGAAAACATGCTGTTACTTTCAGAAACTGCAGTTAATTAGAAGAGACTTAGCTAAAAAGTAAAATCACTGAGCAGAATTCGTACTGTTCTAACTCAAACCAGGACAGCCAAACAAAGGATTTTTCTTGGGCAAAGTTATGGCACCTTCCTGGGCAGTGGAGATGAAGATAGCAACAACTCTTTTTCCATGGAGAGGTGAAAAACAAGAAAGAAACAAAAGTGACAGCAGTGACAGCCCCTTGTTGCAAAGGCCTGAAAATTGCTGCAAACAAGTGCACAACAAGAAAAAGAAAGGCTAATGGATGGTTTGCTGTTTAACATGGGCAACTTAATGCTGCAGGAAGCAGAGTTTGTCCCTTTGAGGAATAACACTTTAAGAGATGCAAGCTGCTCCCTGCATTGGACACACAGATTGGTTTAGGCTTTGCAGGACAGATGAGGCTGCACACAGATCACCACCTTGGCTTAGCTGGTGCTAATCCTGTACCACTCTGCAGGGCTGATTTTCCTTGCAGTTCAATGTCCCTGCAAACACCTCAAAAACCAGCATCATTTGAATGTTGACCTTTCCCAAAAGGTATTTATGAGACTTGTGTAATGACACATTTATAACTTCAGCTGAAATACAGAGATTAAAGGTGCAAGATGTAATTATGAAGCGTTATTATGATGACTATTGGATAAAACTGATCCATGAGGGACAACACCTTTCTATCAAGATCTTTCCCTCTTTAGGGGATATGAACATGGGGGCTAAGCTTGCTTTATGCTGCATTGTTTCATGTGTGGCCAGCAGCACTACTGCTTATGGCAGGCAGGGCACTCTCGTCTTGTGTGCCAGGACATGGGGACTTTCAGTGACAAGATATTTACCCACCAAGAACCATTAAGCACAAAGGAAATCTCTGGAAAATCTGCTTACTTGCTGCATGCTTTGCAATTTTCAAAGACAAAGACTAGAGAAGAGAGCCTTGTCCATTAAAATGTCATCAGATGTGCTATTCTCGTTTGGGCTTCTCTCTCTGGCTTCTCTTTCCTCTCTGATATCCCAAACTAATGGGAAAAAAAACCCCTTGAGGGCAAGAGTAGGACTATCTCAAAGGAAGGACAGTTAGCAGCATGTGTGGGAGGAGGCAGATTAGGAGAATTTTTTCCTTTGTCCACAGATGGAAATGAAGCCCACAGCAGTGTGCCCAAGGCACCTCTTGAATTTGGGGGTGGAGCTGAGATGAACTGTGTCTGTACCTCTCTGTACCTTCACTCTGGGGAGTTTGTAGGCTGTGGTTACAAAAAGTAAAATGAAGTTGAGTACTGGAACCTCATCCCACAACCACAGAGGAGGGCACTGCATCTGCCCCCATCTTGTCTCAGCCCGTGTCCCTGGGGAACCATCACCACAGCTGTGCAACTACTGAGGCTAGTGAAGAGCCTAGCCACATGGCACTGCTGGCTGCATCTGCACCAATAAACAAAGTAGGGTCAGGCCATGAGCTCTGACTCTGTCTTCTGACTGTCCACACTCTCACATTTTGTGCATGCTGACTGGCATCATTTTGGCCCATAACAACTAGTCCTCCATCAGGCAACAGCTGGGGAAAGCACAAGCCATAGATGACCCACCCTTTTTTTGATTGAGAAAATTTAGCAGTGCAGGCAACAAACTGACGCTCCTTTTGGCCTCAGAGTCCAAAAATGATCTCTGGAGAGTGTTACTTATTCGTATAGAGAGCTACTGAGGGCCTGAGCACAGAGACTGTGGCCAGAACAGGCCTGGAGCACAGAATGGTCTCTTATCTGTACAAGATGTCCTGCTAGAACTGACAAGAGGCTTTTACCTCATTTTGCTTTTTCTTCTGTGGATAAACTCAAGGCATGATGCTTGAGGGCTGTCACTGCAACAACCAGCATCACGTGTATGTTGGCCTTGTTGCATTGCTCTTATCAGGTCTGTGTGAAACACAGGGCTCCTGCAAGTGACTGACCTCCCTTTCTCTGGGAGAGGGCAGCAATGGCATGGATAGCTCAGCCCTTTCTACCCCAGTGCCCTTGCAGGTGGCTCTGCTTTCCTGGGGAACAACTTTTCTGCCGAGACAAGCCAAAGAGTTAATGTGGCAAGTAGACCAAGCCCAAGTTGCATGATACTGCTGAGTTCAGATTGAGTAAGTGTAATTAGGTGATGAGAACCTCATGGCAGGGCGTGCCCTAGTTTCAGTCAAAGGTGGAACATTATTAAATACCATTTACATCCAGAGAAACACCTACTTTTGAAATTGCTGATGCCAGTAACACATGCTTTTTATTTAACTTGCTCAGTAAAATGGGAAGTCAGTGGAAGAACACAGAGTTTCTAATTTGCTTGATGCTAGCACAGTGATTAATGGATTTTCAAAACACCCCATCAGCCAATTAGGATGGATACTAGCCCTTTAATAGGAAGCTCTGGTTGGATTCTCGCTACTTGGACTTAGTGCTCAGACCAGTTAGAGCATAAATTATTTTCTCTTTGGGAGAAAGAGCAAACTTCTCTGAGATAAGCAACTTGAGCTTTTTGTTTCTTAGAAACCTGCTGCAGGAGCAGGGACACAGTACATTTTGTGCTCATTGCCTATCAACATGCAAGCAGGAATGATCACTCTGCACCGTAGGCCACCCTTTTTCGGGAGTGTGCTCTCTTTAGTTAGGTGGAGGAAAGACTGGGGGCAAACCCTTGAACCTTAAATCTTAATTTAAGAAGCATTCTATGGCAGTGAGCCCAAACTCTGCATCTTCACAAAATGGATGTGTTGCAGTGTATTACTAATTTTATAAAAGATCAGATCCATCTTTAGCATTACAAATGTTCATAGTGATTTTAAGTGAGACATAGTTTTGTCTTCCCCTCATGAAGCTACTGGAGAAGAGCATGATCAGGTTTAATTTATCCCAGAGTTTAAATACAAAATGAGTGGAGGAAGTTTTGCACCCCAGAGTGAACAAATGAAAGAATAATTTTCAGGTTTCTTTTATTTGCATATGTTCTGGTCTAAGTTTTGGACACAAACTAACTCTTGTGCACCTTGAAAAACAAGAGAAACATAACTCCTCTGTTACCTCTTGCATAAACATAGCAGTTGCTGCTGCAGAAGACTTTCCAGTATCCAGAGGAAGAAGAGTGTGAGAATCTAGTCCTAGTCACTGCAGAGGTAAAGTTGCAAGGTCTCCTGTGGTTGGCACAAAGTGAATAATTCTTCTAACAAAAGAATAATGTGCAAAAATATTTGATCAAATTACTTTTTATTACAGCAAAGCAGAGCACTTTGGGTCACAATGAGATTTCCACACAAGATCAGATTAGCCATCCACTGATCCCAGATGTCTGCCTCTGGCTGTAACAGGGATAGTTTTAAGCCAAGTGTGCTGCTGCTCGCTTAAGGCCCTATGTCTAATGATACTCATTTACAGCTCCCTAGAGGATGTTGGTGTCTGCCTTTGGCAATGAGACAGGAAGGAAAGAACGGACTGCTCCTGAGTTCCCACCCTTGGGCAGGAGCAAGCCCACCTCCCACAACAAAGCTCCTTTCTCTGTCCCTCAGAACGGTCCAAGCTCCAGCTTTTGTTGTGCCTAGCCTCACCCTGCAGCTTTCCTCTGATGCTCCAGCAAGCCAAGCCACTAGGGCAGTTTGCTCAAAGCTTAGCACCTGCAAAGCCTTCAGACGTATGTTGTTGTATGCATGGAAAAAGCAACCTATGTGCTCCAAGCCCAGAATCAACACAGCTGTCACAACACCCCCCAAAAAAGTAGGACATTTCTTTCTTCTGCCCATCAGCTGTTCACAACTAGGCTGTTCTTCACTCCTCTCTTCTACTCAAGCCTGTAACAATATGACATGATTAAACTATGAATGAGCTGCATATATTCCGTTAAAAGAAATGGAAATGAAATATGAAGCTGATTTTTTTCTGGCACTATTTAATTCTCAGCTCCAGTAGAGAGCAAGGACCAGTAATCATTTCAGCTATTGATATTTAAGCAGGCAGTACAGAGTCTCATGAGAATAAATAATACAGCAGGAATCCAACAGCATCTACTATAACAGATAAACAGAAGGAAGATGCATTGGGTGTTACATGCATAGAAAGTGATCAAGTAAAGCTGACAAAGTTCACCTCTTCTCAGGATCTGCTGGAAAGGATGTCAGGACTGATGTAATCACTGAACTACCTTTTAGTCTCTTCGTGTAATCAATGTTTTTCCCTGGGTTGAGAGTTCTGGGTTACTAATGGATCAATTAGTTCAGCCTGGTCATTTGCCATGTCAGCTTTGTTTAGGACTGTTGTCAGAAGTCATAAATCACAGCCCAAATTTAGTGAATTCTCCCAGTTCAGACCATTTTTCCATCCTCCAATGGACACAGCAACAGCTGAGACACCTGCACAAAATGGGCCAAAATACATTTTCTCCTCTATGCAAAAAGATCAGTGTTCAATTTTTAGCAAGGATCCATGAAGATTAAATACTCAAATAATTTGCTAGTCAAAGTGTACTTCAAGAGTGTCTCTGTAAATAGTCCCAAACCAATTACAGATATTGTTCTTCCCAGTACCTCCCTTTACAGCCAGAAACCTCATGTGAAAAACCCATTTCTTATTGTTATCCAAAACCAGTAAGGCACATTTCCTTTCCAATGTGTAGTAAAACCTCCATTTGGCTCAGTGATTTGATCTGAGCTGGCATTTTACACTTCTGCATATCAGTCTGTATAGGTTTCTGCACTCGTTACACTTGTAAAGGGATAATATTTAATAAGTAATCATAACAATGGACTTGAAAATCTGCTGTTTGTGGCTACAATTGCTTTCTTGATGGTTATTTGTGCCCACCTTTAAAGTCCAGCTTGGATATGCACATTCAAATGAAAACTGTACTCTCCCCCTCACTCCCATTTGTTCTGCTTGCACTATTAGGGATATGGGCTCCCAGATCCAGTTACATCTCACCCCTTGCTAAAGACAAAACTTCTGCAGAACACTTTGAAAGAACTGAGGCTGTCAAGCAGAGTCTGGATGTTCCTGATACATGGAAACCTAGTAAGGCAGGTTATGTTTCAACAAAAACAGTAACTTTACCAAGATAGTATTTTTCCCAAAGCTTCACCTTTGCTGTCAGGCAGCTGAAACATCCAGCTTTCTGTCGACCATAGGCACTGGCTGGTTTTGTACTACTTTTTTGCACAGTCCTCAAAGTCCTGACCTGCAACTGCAATATCAAGAATTAAATAATAAGCTTAGGTTTAGGTAACAGATGTGCTTTGTGCAGGGATGTGAGCACACATGGACAGATCTAACCTGGAAGAAGCAAGTATACAGCAGTGCAGCAGTTCCTGGTGGGGTGGTGAGTATGCCTGGGCCTGGGGGTGGGTGCAGTTACTGGTGACATACTGCAAAGGGATTGGCTGCAAATAAGTGCTGAAATCCCTCACCACCAGAAAGCAGACTGAAAGAGAAACCTTAATGTAATTATTTCCTCACAGAATATTCTTCAAGAATCATTCCCAATATGATTTTGCCTTAGAGCTTCTCCCACATGTGTTACAACTAAGGTTTATCTTCATTATTACAACAGTAAACCACTTTGGCAGATTTTTTCTGTCTCTTAGCTAGATAGCTCCAGATGACTTTTTCCTGTCAAAAGGCTTGTGGAAATCTATCTGTAAGTTGTATTTGAGTACAACCACTGTCCCCAAACACTCCTTTTAAGCTTGAAGTAATAAGTAACATCTCACCAATGGGCGAAAATACCTTACTTATAAAAGCATAGGTAATCTTTAATATGGCCACTAAAATGCAATAAAGAGGCTTTTCCTTAGACACAAAAAAGTGGTAACTCAATGCTACTGCTGTGTTCAGGGTGCAATAACCCCAAGCTAGGTTGGGGGTTATTTCCTAAACATGGTGCTTGCCATTCACCTTAAACCCAATTGATTACTGCCTTCAGTCATACTATTGCATTTTATCTGGCATACATCAAAGCAAGTGACACCCATATGGACTCAAAAAGCCATTAAAATCCCACATAGTTTCCCTTCAAAGAGCATTTATGGAAATAGTAACATCTATAAGACATTATAGAAAGGCAAGAATAGATTCTTGAAGAATTGGTTTTCAGCCCTTTCTGCTGTCAACCTCACAGACTTCCAGGAGGCTTAAAGGCTACAGAAGTTGTGTTTAATGAATCCTTTGGAAAAAAAGAAAAAGTAGAAATGTTGTTTACTGTAAACCTTTGAGAGAGTTTTACCTGGTTCTTCTGAGTATGATTATTATTTTTATATGTAAATAAATTTGTTAAGATGCAGGTTGGCAAAACCAGAAAATAAAGCTGAACATGACACTGTGTTGCTTTGCACCAGCTGCCTGGTTTAGCCCATACTGATGCAGTGGGGTGAAACTGAAGATCCCCAGTGATATATCTGAGAATGGGCATGCTTTTACATTGTGTGGCTTTGGTGGGAACTTGCTCACCACCCACTCCTGGTCAGCTGCCTTCAGCTGTCCTGCCCCAGGAAGAGGTGTGGTCCATGACACCCTGTCCTCATTCCTCAGCAAAGTGCAGCTGCTTAAGCTAAATTAATTTCAAAAGCCCCTTCAGCTTAAAAGGAGAGCAGATTTGTATTTTCTTCTGCAGTTTTGCCATGAGGGAGGTGCCTTGCTAAATTAATCTATGCACATTGTAGCTGTTTAAATAACCTTCAATTAACACTTGCAAATGATTATAAACTTGACAGAGAAATCTCATGTGTTTCTTTACTTCTGACCTTGACATAGTGAGCTCCTCATGGCCAGATTTTTAGCCTGAAATAAGGTCTGGTCCACTGTAAGCAAAACAAAAATAGGGAAGTCTGAAGTCAGCCTCTGTTCCTTATATACTTGTTCCCTCACCAGACTCTGTAGGAGTGAATCCATGAGATAGGTATGAGGAAACCCTAAGAGAACATGCTCTTCTTTACTTATGACACAAGCCTTTTGGACCTGCTCATTCCAACCCAAACCTCAGGGAAACAGCTTTTGTCAAGCAATTAGCAGTCCTCTAGCACCGCTGTCATATACACATCATCAATAGACCAGGTTAACCCCACAGGCCCAAGAGTAAGGTGCTTCATTGTAATTGGCAGAATGAGGAATGGTTACACCTCATATTGACTCCAAAAAGAGCTAAATGAAACAGTTTGGTAGAAATGTTTATTCACCTAAAAAGTAAACAATTTCAGATGAAAGGAAACTATTTACAAATGAAGTCAAATTTGTTTAAGTTTCACACACACTTCCCACCTTCCCCTCCTCTGTGAAAGTCTGGGAAAGTAAAGGAAGTTATTCTGTCATCTTTTGAAACAGGATTTGCCAAAAAGGACTGACCACATTTATTTTGCAAGAATAAAAAGCTCTCCTGTGTAAAACAAAACATTTTGTTTTGGACTGAACAAAGTGTTTCATTGAGTTGCTTTACACAAAGCTCTTTTCTGAGAGATATCCAAAGCATTTTTATGCTGACCTGACACAAATTACTAATTTTTTGCACAGTTCCAAGGTTCTGGGTTCTATCTAGCAACCAGGAAACATTGAAATAATTACTGTTATTGAGATGGCTTGGAGCTACTTCTCATACTTTAAGAAATCCCCATGTAATAAAACCTGCTGCCAGGCAAAATTCATCAGGCAGCGTTAGGAGAACTCGGGTTGAATTTTGAGTATGCTTGGGTCAGATTTCAAGTTCAATCTGACAAGCCTGTGGCTGTAAACTAGCAAGAACTGTCAGCTTTGAATATATTTCCATTTAGGTTCTGCAGTGTGTTGGGGCCTGTTACTCAGACATAGATCTATGGAGCTGAGGTCACAAGGGCTAAAACTTGATTTAGAAACTCAAGTTGGTTGGCATGTGTCCCCAAACTGAGCTCCCTGTCATAAGATCTTAAAGAAGTAAATACCTTAAATGTTTCTCCTCAGAGAGAGAAAACTCCATTTGAACAAGACTTCTCAGCATGCCACTTCTATCATTAAGTTATTTTATATTTAGTTCTTCTACATCTTTAGTTCTTTTATATAGATCATATTAAAATACACATCTATGTTACTTTAAAAACATCTCAACTTCTCCCTGGTTGATGTCACTGATTTGAGTGGCATCTCTAGGTATAAACCACAAAACCCTCTTTGTGAGAAGATGTCTCCACAGACACATTGTGAAAGAAAGTCTGAAAACAGTCCAGAACACTGTCATCATATTCAATTTCAAAAGCTTCCTTCAACTGTTGATCTTGCTGTGCAGAATCCTACTTCCTAATCCAGACCAACATCCTACAGGAACAACAGAGATTGTGCGTGAGTGAGAATTATGTAAAATTAGAGAAAGGGTTCTTGTTTAATCTATGTCTTTTTACTAGACACACATGTGGGGGGAAGAAAAAAAAGGACTATGTGTATTGTCCTGTTCAGCACAGTGTAGCAGATAGTTGATTTTTCAGTTTCACCATTCAAAAAAACAAAAAGGAAGAGGGGAAAATTAATTTAGCTGATATGGAAAATGTCCAGGGATTTTTGTCAAGTATAATTTCAAAAATTACTTTATACTTGAAATGTGTTGTTCACTTTTGTTATGGGGCAAAAGCTTTATCTTGGCCTATTTGATCCTTGTTTGATGTAACCTTTTAAAAATGTAATCAGTTTTTAGAGTGAAACTATATTTCAGAATGAACATCAGATTCTTTAACTTAAAAATACCAGAAGGAAATATATCAACTTTTTTCACAGCTCTCTGTTTAAAAAGAAACTGATTTTTCTCCCCAGATTCACAATATTAAACAAAATATTTTTGTGAATATATGCTGAAAAAAAATAGAAAAAAAAATTCCATAGACAGCATTTTCTTTTATTGTTTAACTTTTTATTGTTTACACTTCTTCAAATCATTGTGGATAATTTTAAGTGTTCTCATTGGACAGTCTGGTTTGTTTCATTTATTTTCTTTACCATAAAGGCTTCAGATGTCCTAAGGGTCCAGCTTAACTGTCTATGGTCTATCATAAATTATAGGTCAGATGGAAAATGGAAAGGTAACAAATGCATTCTATTTCACCAAGAGAAACACAGAAGATATCCTATACAGGGGCAAAGCTGAGATCATAACCAAGGAGTGTAGCTGCTGAACAGGATCTAAGCACACGAGAGGTTAACAGATTGAACCTGAGAGATCCAGGATAGCCAAAGCCAACAAGGCCAACCAAAAGTGCTCAGAGGACCACCTGCATCTGCATGATATTTTTTCCCCTCTGTGCCAGCCCTCCTGCAAGGAGCAGCACAGGCAGATAGGGTGGTGGTAGGGATGGCAGAGGAGCTTGGCACCACCTGGTGCTGCACCTGTGGTAGGACAGATGCCACCTCAAGCTCATACTTTCTTGTTACAGCCCATCAATGAGGACCTCATACCTTTCCAAGGCTTTCTGGTTGCAGGAAGTTTCCCAGAACAGCACAAGGTCTGTTCTGGAGAATTAAACTTGTATTTAGACATGCGATAGCATGGAATGATGGGAAGTGTTATCATCTGGGATGGAAGAGGGATTAGTGTCCCATGGCTGGATGCTGGGACTAGTGCCTAAGGTGGAGATCCACAAGCAAGTTGACTTAAGCTTTAAGCCTTTTCCCAGCCTAAGGGGGAAATCCTGCATGGAGGGATGGACTCCAGAGAGGGTCACTGTTCCAGCTTATGTTGACTAAACTCTACTGTGTATGAGAGCTGTTTCCTCCTGTCAGACCTCAGACTGCCTCTCTGCTCTGCTGCTGAAAACTGGTGATGCTGGAGACATTTGCACCATGGCTGCCATGTGTAGGGTTGCTGTACTTTTTTGTCCAGAGCACTAGCCTTTCTACATAGACACAAGGATACATGGTTTATGGGCATGTGTTTGGCCTGACATGTATGACAGTGCTCGGTAGCAGACAGAAAAAGCTGCAGGCTTCTGAACTCACAAGATGCACAACACACAGTGTTCACAACTGTGGGGCTGTGACTGTCTGCCCACAGGGTCACATTTCAGATATTTGCAGAGGTTGCACACATCCAGGAAGTAAAAAAAAAGTCTTGTAAGAAACGGTCAAAATCCACTTAAGTGACACTTTCTTGCAAAATAAGATGAGATGTCTCAGACAAAATAGAGCTAATAGCATGCTAGAACAGCTGATGTGACACCACGAATAGGACTTTATAAATTCAGCTCATGTTCTAAAGCCATTCAAAAAGCATCAGAAAGGTCCATGGGGTGAAAAAATTGGCTTTCCAAATTTGTTGCTTAGCACAATATAATAATTCATGTAGAGTTAAGATCTGCAGTGCAATTTTCTAATTCACTTAGATGTCAGTCAGGAATAATTGCTGCAGCCAATGAAGCTGCACCACTGTAACATGCAGAAGAGACTAGCAGTCCAAGTGTCTTGGTTTACTCTAGGAAGAGAAAGTAGCTTTGTATTACTGACTGTGTTGCAGATTCTATGCATTTTAGAAACACAGATTTTGTGGCATAATTGAAGTTGCTGAAATAATTTTGCAATTTAAATTATTTCATGAAACAAAATCTTGCATTCTAAACTTGAAACTTCGCTTGACTTCTTTCGAGTGAAAGCAGTTCCACTTCAGAGAAAACAACTGTCTGAGTGTATCAGCAGTATTGTCTAGCTTGACTTCAGATTTACTCATTTAATTTGGAAGGGGCTGGAAGAAACAAAATCTTCTCACTCTTGGATGTGATCACTGGTCCTCAGAGAAAAGCCACCTTTCACCAGAGCCATCATGTCTATTTTCATGCATTTCATGGCCTCTGTGATCTCTGGTTCCGTATGGGTTTAACTTGACGAAGAATATGCAGCTACACACTCTTTTTAGGGGTCTTATGTGACTTGTTTAAACATGAACCATTATCGTTGTGTATCAGGATGCACACATTGTAGTAGTCACATTGATAAAATATAGGGAGATTACTGCAGGCATGACATCCCTGTACAAGGAAATTATTCATCAGCACACCCTGATGAACCTTTTTAAATTGGGCTCAACATGATAAGATGGATGTTCGGTTGACCTGAGATGACAGATTCAGTGTTAAGAAGGAGCAGTAAAGTCTGAAAATTTGAGGAAAACTATGCAAGCAGCACAGACTACACTCAATCTAGAAAACATTATTGGCAAAAGCCAATTTTTCCTCCCACGCTCATAAAATGTTCCTAGTCTTTAAATTTTTTTTTTTTTTTTCCTCCTGAAGACCAGTATGGATTAGGATTCCTTGCACAGGCTTTGAGTATTTTATGGAGCTGATCTACCAGCACTGCAAAGACCTTTACATTAAGTGCTGGACAATAGCCTGCTCTCACAGAGCATATTTCATTAGGCCACACCATAGTTATATATTGTCAAGAGCCCTATTATCAGCCAATAATTGCACCTCATTTCACTTCATTGCTGCATCTTATCATAGACCAAGTGCTGACATCCTTGCGTTGACACAACTTCTAGTGCAATGACTGTTGAGAGCAACAGCTGTAGCTTTGCAGATGGAGGTATCCATGGGCTCAAATTCAGGCTTGGCTGAGGGTGATTTCAGATGATGTGAATTAAATTCAGTGACACCCCTGAGAGAAATTTCTTCAGAGGTTTGGCTGTTTTCCAAGCTATTACATGTCTTCCTAATAACAGGACCATTGATTGTATCAAACCACGGTACCTCACCCATTGGTAGCAATCATGATGCAGCAACTAGAACAAAGGACTGTAAGTCACCACCAGATAATTAGTTTTTGTATGTGTGGTCTTCGTCTTCCTTGGAGTCAGCGACCCTTCTGTAAAGCAGGGGCTTTAGTAATTTGTTAATAACAATTGGGTCATATAGGTTTACAAAACATTCCTTGACTGAAATCAATACAGGAAAACATTTTGAACTGTGTTGACATTTTGCATTTTGAAGCTATGAAGACTTCTGATCCACTGCTGTGCTGTAACCTGTGTAACACTTTCTATGTCAGGGCACTAAACTCTTTCTGTTTTAGAAACCAGAGCTAGAGGCCGTAGGAAATAATATCCTGAGAAGAAGTCTGTCTTTGAAGCATGCAAAACTGATGATAGGTTTCCAACTTCCTTCCTTAAGCATTGCAGAAAGTAGGAGAGGAAAGGTTGTAATTCCATTCTGCACATTTTCTAATAGCATGTTTTTGGACTTCTTTGTCCAAGAGCCCCAGTCAGACTGGATCCACCCTAAAAACTACAAGCTGTTGGTCCTGCTCCTGGGTTGTTTGTGAGACAGCCTTACTAGGCTGGTTCCTTTCAAGAAGTGACAGGCATTTTATTTTTTATATATTTGTACATTGCTATACAATGTTTCTTTCATGTGAAAATACACTTCAATCTAAAATGACAAAATATAATTAAAACAAAAACTTTGCAGATACTCCAATTGTCTAACTAGCAGCCTACATACTGCAGAGTACTTAATATGCTTCACACCTTGCCTTTCCTTATTGGGTTTCCTTTTCTATTCACATGAAGAGTTATTTTGCATTCTCTGTGCTCTTACGCCTTATTCACTTCCAACCTGATTGACTCCCAGTACCATCAATGTCATTTAGATCAGACTCTTTCTCCTCTTTTTTCCCTAAAATGCAAATAGAGGATATGCTTCTAATTCTGATGTGGCTGTTGTAAGATCATAGCCAATGGATTGTGCAGGTGGTGCAGGTTTCTGACAGTACTTCCCAGAGTAAAGCTTCTGCTGTCCCCACCCAACTCATAATCAGGACTATGATTGGCAGTCATAGCCTGTTCATATGTGTGTGGTATAAAATCTCCACATTTCATAACCTATCCTGGAAAGCATATAATGCACCTACTTAATATATATCTTCACTGGAGATGACAAGAAATATCTAAAAAGTGGAGTTCATTTGTGTCCTGTTTCCTCATCAAGAAGGAGGAACTATTTTTAATGTTTAGTTGGTTTAGGCATGCTTTTTGTACTGAACCAGAGTGGGTATTTACCAAACCCAAATCTTTAGGACCTGGCTACAACCATATAGGAACACCCAGGAAAGTATTGGTATTGTCAAGCCTTTGACGAGGAAAGCTGAGGTTTCAAAGCTTACAAGGCAAGCTCTTCCAATTTACCTCTAGATTTGAGCTCCTATGTTTTTTAGGGAAAACTGTTTTTTCTCTTTGCTCTCACAGACCCTTGTAGCTTTGGGAGCTCTGGTCTGGTCATAGGGAGACCTTTAGGTCACCCCATGCAACCAAGCACGCTGACCTGCCCTCCCTCTGCTGCCATAGAAAATCATTCTTTGCTGGAACCTGACAGGGTTCTTCCACCCACCAGTCCCAAAATAATCTCTATTTCCATTAAATCACAAAAGAGTATTGCCCAGGTACTGAATTAGCAAATATGGTTGTGGCCAAAACATGCCTTCACTGATTTTCCTAGTTCTCTCAGTGGTTAATTACCCTTGCTGTTAGAAATACACACTTTGGATTCAGCTTCCAGTCATTGGTTCATGTTTTCTTGTTCCCTGCCAGAATAAATATCATTTTAATACATGCAAAACGGGGGAATATTTTGTAATCAAATAGCCTTGGTCGTTAAGCCTTCAAATAGTTTCTGCACCTCCTTTTCTCAAGCTTTTCTAAGTTTTAATACTATAGCTGCCAAAAAGTGTTGACACAACACCTGACAACTCTGTTATATGACTCAGTGTCATGCAATACATACCCATTCTCTGTTTTTATTTCCCTGCAGATTGTTTTCTGCCCTTTTTGCCTTTTTCACATTATTACTAACAATTTTGCCATCTCTATCTAGCAAGTAGCCTAAGTCTAGTCTATGCTTGTGTTTGTTTCTAATCTATTTCTAGTTCTTCCTTTTGTCCCTTGCCTTGTGCTTTAAATAGCTACTTTTTTGTACCCCTTGCTATCTATTTTCTGCCTGTGATATATTACTTTACTATTTCTAATTGCTTTCTCTTTGCAGATAAGCCGAGAAGGTCTGTTAGCCAGAGCTCTCCTACCTCTGGAGTGTGAAACTGTGGCTTTCTGGCCAGCTAATTAGTTCTCTTAAAGGACTCCTGTTTCTCTTTTTACACCTTTCCTCCTAATTAATTTCACTAGTAACTTTCTTTAACTTTGGGAAATTAGGCTTTTTGAAGAACAAAACTTTGACCAGCTTTTGTCTGTCCACAGTGAATGCCGTCAGGTCATGATCGCCGATGCCTAGGCAACCAGTGCTTCCAGAAAAGTAATTAATTCATCTTCACCTATCCTAATGAGATCCAGGAGAGGGTTACCTCACAGTGAGTGCAATACCTTTTCTGAAAGCTGTGGAAATTATTGCCTATAACATTGAGAAATCCTAATAACGTCTTGCTCCTGTATGCGTGGAAGGTGTCAGTGGCCACGTCACATCAGAGTGTGTGTCCTTCATTAATTAATACCTCCCTGCCAGAGTGCATGGGAAAATCCTGCAGGAGATGATGTTTTCCATGACAAATGCGATACACTACACCTTCAGCTGAAAGCAACGCCCGGCCTGCCAGCTGGTGACCAAACTTGATTTTACATCTGTTAAGATGCTCAGTGGATAAACCAGCTCCTCCTCCCTGGCATGGCAGCAGCGGATGGGTGGGTAGGTGTGTGCAGCAGTCAAGAGCTGGTTCAGGCATGGTTCACTGGCTGCCTAAGTCACTTTGAAGCTTGGGCACTTCTCCAGATGTCACACACTTCACTTCCAGTAATTAGATCACTGTGACAGTTTGGTACAAGAGATTGAACCTGTGCAGTGTGTCTCTACTCTGGGAATTCAGCTTCCTGAGTCCCCTCATGACAGACACCCTTCCCACCCCACAGCATAGCCACTGCTGCTCTCAACTTGTCCCTGAGCAGTTGTGGTGCAAGTAGGACTCTATTATACACTGGGAAAATCAGTTTTCCGATAAAAGCAGAGTCCTTGGAAGATTTTTTGCCCTCCAACAAATCAAGGTCATGCATTTTCATCCAGCCACTGATGAAATAATCATAGAATCACAGAATGTTAGGAGTTGGAAGGGACCTCAAAAGATCATCTAGTCCAACCCCCCCTGCCACAGCAGATTCCCTAGCCTAGGTCACACAGAAGCACGTCCAGATGGGTTTTGAGTATCTCTGGAGAAGGAGACTGCACAACCTCTATGGGCAGTCTGTGCCAGCGCTTGGTTACTCTCACTGGGAAAAAATTTCTACATGTATTCACACAGAACCTCCTATGCTTCAGCTTACAGCCATTAAGACATTCACTGCTAGCAACGAACTTTTCTCCTCCACCTTTTACCACTACTGTTTTAATGCATGACCTGGCATTGAATTACTCGTGCTCAGCAGAAAGGTGGCTCGGTCCTTCCGAAAAACAGTGTTCTTTTCAACCTGTTCAGCAAGAAGCCTATCTCCACTCCTTAGCCTGTTCCAGAGGGGAGAGGTGTAGTGAATAATTCATTAAAAATTCCTTTTCCTTCCAACAACACATTGATTCACAAAAGATAAAAGTCTCCTTCTACTTGACTGTGTGAGAGTCAAATTAGTACTGGTCACAAAAGGCACATACCTTTTTCTGCTGTACAGGTACTTTGAGTGTCCTGCTGAGAGCAAGGAGGTGAGGCTTTAATGCCTACAGCTGTTAGTGTTCAGATATGAGCTTTCCTCCCACTGGTAGAAAGTGTGCCCTTGGCACACTAAAACAGGGCATGCTCCTCACACCAGGGTACAGGCTCAGGTCCACCAACACATGGAGGGAGTCATCAAGCAAGTATCACCTGTACAGCAGCAAGGATCCATCTGAGGCACTAGTAATCTTAATATGTGATAGCATGTACTCATATTTGGCAATAAAATAAGTGGCTGTCTACTTTAAATAGAGAGGAAGAAGATAAGCAGATTGCACATGTTGGTTGGGAAGAGGCAGTGGTGGTGTCCAGCACAGAGCCCTGGCTCTTGGAACTGCTGGAGGTCCCTGTTCTGCTACAGCTCCTTTATGTAAGCTTGGGCAAGTACTCGATTCTCTCTGTCACAGTTTGTCTCTTCATCCTAAACCTCTGCCCCTCAGAGTGTGCAGAGGGGGACAGTCCTGGTTTAGGCAAACTTTTGAGGGATCCTTTGCAAGATGCATGGAAATATTTCACTGTTGCAAGGAATACAAGGGAGGAAGAAAGAAAATAACATGAAATGCATTTATGTAAATTAGTTTTATAAAATATCTGCCTTAGAAAACAATGTATAAGGCCAACACATTTGAGCCAAGGTGAACATGTCTGAAGAATAATCTTTTCTACTATTCAGGAAGAGATGCAAAGAGCTGTCTGGGCTGGTACTTTCCCCCCCCACCCTTTGAAGCCTTTTCAGGAAGGCCAAAAGAGAATTAGAGACTTGTTATAAATTTGGCTCAGCTCTGTGTCTTTTGCTGTTAGTGTCACAACTCCTAGCAAGGGATGCTCAGAGAAAGAATATAAGAACAGGGCAGGCATGCAAAGCTACAGCCTTGATTTGTCATCCTTGTCTCTAGTGATCTATACCTTTGAGACTTCGGGAGTGACAAGTGGTATCTTCATGTTTGGGATCCCATAATAGACTCACCTTCCATGAGTTTGTCTAAGTGTTTCTTTTACCTGGTATGAAAGTTTTGTCATCAAGCACACCATGAAGTGACAAGTCCCACAGATGACCCATTTGAATGTCCTGAGCTACCATTTAGTGATTCTACCTGACAGCCCCCCCAGCTCTTCTTTTGCAGGTTGCAGTAAACACATTGCCCCTTCACCTTTTCTGTGCTTCTGACAATTTATAGATTTCTGTAACATTACCTCTGCAGCCATCACTTTTCTAGGCAGAGTCCTCTCTTCAGGTATCCCTTCCATATACCAGATCATTCCAGCTTCCCTTACTGCACTCTTACCTGTTCTGCTGTGGTTTAGAGGCTAATAGGTCCAGCAAATCTGCACTTAGTTTAAAAAATGCAAGTACACCCTGGATTTATTCAGGAGGATAATAAAGGCTTATGATTTCTTATCTCTTTCCTTTCCTCCTAGTTCCTTATGCTCTTTTTGCTTCCTTGTCCTCTCCAACTATTAAGCTGCCATTTCAGGAGTGCTTTTTGTTCTGTCCTCAAGACCTTACTCCTAAAAGATAATAACAGTCTGGAGTGAACTTAAGTCGCACAGAATAAAGTTTGAATGCTCTCCCTTATGCACCAATTTACATTTAGCAGGACTAAATGTGCTGTATGTTTGTATTTCAGCAAAACAAAGATGAAGGAAAACACTGGTGAAGTGCCAGTGTACAGAAGCACAGCTAAATGACAGCATTAAAACTCAAACTAAGTAAAAGTTAGGTGGAAGACCCTAAACATCCATCCTGTCCTAAAAGTCATAGCTACGAGTCTGGGCACATCCCTATGCATGGTGCCAGATTTTGTAACCCTGCAAAGGTAGCCTGCCAGGATCAGGCTCCTTCCCTGCATGGAGTCTTTAGCCCCTGGGAATTAAGTCCTAATGCAGAGCCAAGGGGGACAGAGACACCCCCCAGCAGCTTGCACATTGACTAAGCAGTGTCTGGGCTAGCCAACAGGACATGAGAAGGAAAAGGTTGCTTCTAAAATTGTACCCTTTTTAGGAGCTCAGTCATTAACTTCCAGGCTGCAGGGAAGTCAGTCTGTCAGACTGTAATTCTCATGTTGGTTAGATAGTTAAGCATCCCTTCCAAAGAGACAGCTGGGGGAGGGAGTAGGAGTGCCAGTCTTTTCTGTGAAAACGTGGCTGGGGTAGAGTGCCCACACCTCACTTCAGGCAGGGGAAGAGCAGCACACCACCCATACAGTCAGCAGAAGCTGTGGGTTCGATCCTTCTCCAACCTGAGAGGATGAAACCAGCTCAGTGATCATCAAGTCTGGGGGCAGTCCAAGAAGGATCATCCCTTCCAGGTGAGGCCTGAAACTGTTGTCTGTGTTCCACATTGACTGTCATCTTCTCCTCCTTAAGCTTCCTCTTCTCAAAGAGTTTTATGGGTCTAATTTCTCTTTCCTTGCCTTATAATGAGTCTGTACATTTTCAGGTCAGAAACTTTCTCTCTTGCATAATGCTCAGCACAAATGACGAGCAGTCTGTTCATAGTTACTGTTAAAATTATATCATCAGAACTTGGATTATATCTTGCCAGACTCTCTTCCTCTCTTCATGTACAAAGAGATGTGATTAACTGCTGCGTTTCCACACTTGGATGGAAAGGCTTTGTGGGCTTTGTCAGTAGTTAACATAATTCACGAGAAAACCAGAATACAACCTTGAGGCTAAATGTGGCCCATTGAGTTCCAGAATAGGGCAATGGTTTGATCAGGGTACAGCAAAGCATGCCAGAAGCAAAAGCACTTGTGGTCCATAGCTCCGTAGGAAAGATTAAAGCAGCCACAATCTGCTCTATTTTATGTAAAGTAGCTGCAGTCCTAAAGCTCCTGGCAAGTGGCCATTGAAGCCTTTGGTTGGACAAAGTTTGGGCATCTTTGTGTAAGTGTTAATTGCCAGCTGTTGGTGAATGGAAGGTTGCCAGGGTTGGAGTAACTGCAACAGTGTTTCTGTCTCAAACATGGCTTTTGTAAAACAATCATCTCAAATCTATTTACTGCCTTGCCACAGACACATATGTACTTATGAATTCCCCTGTCTAGAGCATCAGCACATGGAGATGACCTTAAAACAGCATTATAAATACAGTATATGAGACATTCAGGCTGCCTGTTCCAAACTCACAGTGGGATGCAATGATAAATAGCAGCTATCTCCACAGCAGCCCTACATGGTAGCTTAACCCACTCACGTTCACATCCCTTCACATTTAATTTGCAACAAGTCTGGAATACAGAGAATTGAGGCTTTTGAATCAGGCTGTAGGAGCCTGAACAGCCCTATGTGCTTCATCATTTTAAATAATAATATAACCGTCTCCTGGCTCTTGGAGATCCACACTAATTTCAGTGCTATAACAGAAGGGAGCTCTGTCCTATCAAATGCCCTGCTCCAAGTCCAAGTCTGCAAGCTTGATGCCTCCATTTTCTCTGTTGCCCTGTGTGTCTGGGTCTCCACTTATCACATACAGGTCCACAACGCAAGGTTCAAAGGGACCCCCAGACTCCCAAACTAAGCCTTTACTCTGTGAAAGACACCATTCTGTTGGATGGGGATTTTTGTTTTTTATTATCTGAGGTCAGTGGCTGTCAGTGCAGGATGACAACTTCCTTCAGTCTAGACCTCTCACAAGGCCACCAAGGCACATCATTTCACATTCCCATAAACAACAAACACACTTTAGACACTGTCAGATCATTTCATGGAGTGGTAGGTATGTGCTTTCAGTTGCTGCACACTGTGTTGTCTAAAGCTATGTTGATCAGCAATGATGGTGAAGATTTGCATTGTTACACAGCACAAAAAACACAGAGGAGAGACTCACTGTGCTAGACATTGCTTAAATGAAAAGGGAAAAATTCTGTCCTGTTCAGTCATGGTTTTTTTGTATGCTAAGAGCTAGTTCCCCAAGAAACTCTGGCAGTGTGGCAATGATCTTTCATTCAGTGCCACTAAACATGCAGTGCTGTCTGTGCAGCTTAACTCCTGGTTCTGCCTGAGGGGGTACGCCAAACAGGGCAGCTTCTTTCCTCTTCTTTGTAATGAGGCATCTCACCTCCCCTGTTGTCTGAATACAACTAGAGTCATGGCAGTTTCTCTCCAATTCTGCCTGTGTGCATGCAACATACGGATTGGCTGCTGCTGGGGTTTCTATGTGGAACCCCAGCATGAAAATAAGAGTAAAAATAAAACCATAGGTGTGCGGGAACACACTTCTGCCGCGCGAGTGTTCAAGCTGTCATTAGAGCTACAGATCAGTCTACAAAGGTTTTTCGTTATAATCTGGTCTTTGGCCACTCTCAGCTTGTGAAATTTCCAGTTCTGTTGCATATCTTACCATGAGTATTACTTTTGAAAAGCAGGTAAAAATTCTTCACCCATATGAAAAAATCAGGAGGTTGAGTTTTGTTTTGGTTTGGTTTTTTTCCCCAGCAGTATCTCTATATTGCTGCATTGCTTGTCACCTAGCTGAAACTCTTTATGGCTCAGAAGTCTAGTTTAACAAATATGTGATGGCTATTAAGCAAGCAAATAGCCATTCTCAGTTGGAGTAGATGTTCATTAAATCCATTATCCATAGCTCCTTTTAATCAGGCCTGTTTTCATGAGTGGTGAGAATTTTGATGGTAGTGATTTAAACACACAGTGGAGCAAATTCTTACTGCAGTAAAGATTTTTAGCAACTCCCTTAGCACCTTCCTTGGCTCTGCTAAGCAGCTAAATGCAATTTAATCCAAATGGCCCAGCAATTCAGATGTGAACCTTTCATAAGTGAAGGCTGTTCTGTGACTTATGTTGCTCCTAATGGGAACATATGCTGCAACACTTCAGAATGATTCAGAAACCACTTAAAAGAAAAAGTTGTATTTTTTGGCCTTTAGTATCTGAGGATGACTGTGGTGCTACATGCTATATTAGTCTTCACTTCACTTTTCATTTTGAACCAGCACAAGCTTTAAGCAGAGCAAAGATTTAAGCAAAGCCCTTTCAGACAGCTTTCCTCTAGAGAGAAGATGAATGTTTAATACTTGTCACCATTGTGCTGTATGCATGTGCAGAACATACAATACAGATGGATGAAGGTTCAGTGGCAGGCCAACAATAAATATCATTTTTGGCCTTTTTTTTTTTTTGGGGGGGGGGGGTATTTCTATATGTGGGTTTTGTTTATTTTTATATTCTTTTTTTATTTTCTTTGTTGTCGTTGTTTTGTTTTGTTTGATGTTGTTGTTGTTTTGTTGCAAAATCTGTGGAGGCTTCTTGATCCAAATAGGAATTACCTGAACTTTAGAGCAAAGCCGACTGGTGAGTTCATTAGAATCATCCCCCATAAGTGAGCAAGTACCTGCCAGATTTCTAATCAAATAAATGCCACCATTTCTGCAGAGACTGGCCTCTTCAGAAAGAGGGTAATAATGACAACAAGGTAGAGATTTTAAGGAATCTTATCACTGCACCTGCCCAACACTAGAGGGAATGGAAAAAAAAGCATTCAATATAGAAATCTTCTCTATATTTTAAAAATGACACCACACTGATATTCTAAGATACATAGAATACCTTTCTGTTCCTCAAATCCTTCTCTGCATGGTTGCTTTCAACAAGTTCTTCTCCCAGTCTGTACTTATATCTTGGGTTGCCCCTACTCAGATGCAGGGCCTTACACTTGTACTTACTAAACTTCATCTGATTCTCTTGGGCCCACTTTTCAAGTTTGTCTAGGTCCCTCTGGATGGCATCCCTCCCTTCTGGTGTATCAACCACACCACTCAACTTCGTGTCATCTGCAAACTTGCTGAGGGTGCACTCGATACCTCTGTCTAAGTCATTAATAAAAACATTGATTAGAAACATGATAACTGGAGTCTAATTTGAATGACCTATAAGATGGAAGCAAACAAAAAAATTCATGCTGAAATATTACCAACTGTAAAGTCCTGCACCTGGGGGAAAAGGGCACAGGTCATATTTACAGAAGAACAGTTCATTTAAAAATTAGTTGGGAATGGTAATGCATTGAATGATTGTAGAAAATAGCATTGAAAATCTTTTTGTCTGTAGTTTAGGAAACAGAGCAGAAACAACAAGGGAAGCAGGACACATGACTGATATGTATCTTAATTCTTTAAGGTGACTTACATCTTGCAAGGTCAAAGACAAAAAGTTTTCTTTCTCTGTGGTTGCTGTATCACTCTTAAATACTGTGGCATGTATTCCCCTATGAGGTAGAACATCTTTCCCAAACCATTGCTATGGCAAAGAAGAGACAACTGAACATTGTCTTTCAAGATATAGAATACCAATTAGGACTAGACAGTTTTATGTTACTGCACCCTTCTGGGGTACACTCAATGCAAGAATAACATGAATCAGTTAAAGGTATTTCAGAGCAAGACAGAGACTGGAAAACACAGCAGAAAAATACAGGAGCTCAAATGGTTAATTTTAACAAAACAAAGTTTGAGAGATGAATTAATCATAGCATCTATTTGAGGAACAGAAATGGGAAAGAGGACTCTTCACATAAAGCTGTAACTGAATGAAACAGCTGGAAGTTGAAGCTGACAAACTGAGTCTAGAAATAAAACATGTATTTTTAATAGTAAGCAGCAAACAGTACAACAAACAGCTAACACTTGTGTTGGCTGCTCCATCATCAGAAAGAATGAGCTAAGACTTGGCATTTTTGAATCTCTATTTATAGAAAAGACAGCAGAAAACAATTCAGAAAAGACCTGTGGCTTAAATTGTAGTGGACATCAGACCAGATGGTCATGACAATCACATTTGACTACATAATCTATGAGTAATCAAGACATTTAGCTACCATGGTCAAAGACTAGTGATACAGTCATGCAGAAATGAATTACTGAAGAGGCATATGTTGATTCTTCTTCCCTTTAACAGAAGACAGATAAGAGGAGGAAATGGGTGAGCAGTTTTGGTGGAGATCAGGAAGAGCTTAGGGAAGTGGAAAGAAACTGCATAGGCCAATAGCTAGGTTAGGCATCTGTGGGGGCCAGGGTGCACTGAGATGGGGGAAACCCAGGAGTCCTGCTGTGTAGTGCAGCAACACTGTGGGCAGACTGAGAGGCATGGGCAGGGGAGCAAGATGAAGGCCTGCAGAGGAGGTCCAAGTGGCAGCCCAAAAGGGCATCTGTCCATGGGGCAGAGACCAGCTGTGCTGGGGCAGCTCCCTGTCACTTGCTTAAAGAGGGGCAAGTCTGCCAGAAAAGGTGAAGACTGGGAACTGGGGATGACACGGGAGGGTTCAAGCAGGCAGAGAGTGGACGTCCAGCAAGATACCTGGGAAAAAAGCAGGGATATGCATGGAGGATTGGACCTAATGGCCTGGGGAGGGGTAGGAACAAGGCAAAAGACATATCTTTGCTGTCAGCTGCCTGTGAAACAGCCTAAATGGGCTGAAATGTAACATATGAGTAGTCAGATCTGAAAGGATGACAGTGTAAAATTGCTTGGGTTTTTATGATTTTCAAGTGCTTTTATTTATTCAATATTACCATGACATCACCCTCTCCCTCAGAGAAAGCTCATAGAACTGCTGTTTATGGATTCAAGGACTTTTAGGGTAATTTCTGAGGCCATCCACTTCTAGAATGGAAAGTAATTACTGGTTCTGTTGTTTTATAATGCAGTCACAATAAAATCTAGAGAAAAGCCCCATGTGAACGTGCATGGTGGCCTCTTTCCTGCTCTGCAGTGATATTGCACAGGGAAAGGTGTATGGAAACCATCCAGCTTCGAAGTCTCTCCTCCAGGGCAGAGAAGGGCTGGGAAAGTGATAGCAGCAGGATACCAGAGACATGGTGTGAGAGAGGGAGAGATGAGGAACAGAGGTAAAACGGTGGAAAAATATCATTTCTGCCCAGAACAAGTTTAAATTGGTCCCAAAGCACAAAGGAATATAAACACATTGACTGTATAGCATAGTCTTCCCAACATATTCAAAAGCTTCCACATCAAAACGTCAGTCATTAAAATATCTCTCATTTGAGTGTGAGGTTCAGCTGTTTATCTATTCTGTGGTGAGACATGGTGCTACATCTCATTGTGTCTTGTTTTCTTCAAACACAGGAATAATATATGTAATGTCTCGAAGGACTGACACTTCGTGACTTATGAGGTGAGTACTGCACTGTAATTAGTTTTTATTAGGATCATAAAATATATAATCTGACTAAATATTAGGCTAATGATATTAAAAGCCTAACTGCTCCAAAAGGAAAACATAGCAGTCTAGTATAAATCCACATATTATAAAAAGTGACTGCTAGTTAAATCATGATCTTAGAAGTTAACAGTTTTACTCTAAGCTGTTTCCAACCAGCACTAATAAAATAAGCTGGTTGTAACCAGTGTTATAAAAATTGTTATTGAAAAAAACCCAACCAACTTCAGAACTATCAAACTGAAGAAAAAGTCCTAATGTGTTGTCTTATCCTGTTAATGTAAACTGCCTGTGGATTATGGGTATAACCCTGCCCATCTTGACTGCTCCATCAAATTAAACAAGCAAATAAAAATAACAGATATTTAAGCAGCTTTATACAATGAACTAACTCCTGGTCCCTTTGCAGTAGCTGTCACTGAAGGCGATGCCTTAGCAAATGACATCTTCCAGCTCCAGGCAGCTCCACCAGCACCTTGCAGGTACCAGCAGGTTTCTTCCCTTTCTCTTCCCCAGTAAAGCAAGGCAGAAAGTCCTCCTGGCCAATCCTCAGTGCTGCCACAGACATCCTGAACATCCTCTTCAGCACGCAGCAGCTGCATCTGAGCTAAGGGCACTTCTGACATGTCTCCTGTCTGGTGGCATCAAGCCTGTGCAGCTAACAGGGTCACAGCTGCATCTTTAACCAGGAGGCATCCCAAAAGAGAGGAGAAGGCAGGGTGTCACAGGAGTCAGGAACAGAAGTGGTGGCTCCATTCAGTTTCATTTGTGCAGCATTTTCTTGAAGGCCTGGATACGTTCCTCAACTTTCTGTATTTCTCAGAGAGATTTTAAAGAGGTCAGGTAGGGACAGATAGCACACAGCAGTCATTTGACTTTTGTAATGTCACTGCTTATTCTGCTCACAGTTTGGGCAACCGTTTATAACACCTTCACTAAGAAACTGTAGCTGATGTAGAAATTTTTCTCCAAATTTAGAAGAAGGATTTCTCAGCTTCTTTCTTATAGGGAGGAAGGAATTTGCCCCCATGGCTGCAATGACATTATTATACATCATTCAAAGTGCTGCCTGTCTCTGGTTCCACAAAACTTCCCCAGAATAAACCAGCTCTGTCAGCTGCAGCTTCCCCTTTCCCTCAGGGCTCTGCCTTGGGATGCTGGCTCACGCAGCCTGGGGCCACTGGCTCCTCAGGCTAGGAATACCCCGGCCTCTGCCAACCTTTCTTGGCCTGCAGAGGACACAGATCTGTCAAACAGATAAATCAAAGAGAAGTCTGGTTTGAGTGGTTTGTTTATTACAATAAGAGCTGCAGAACCAGTTGGGGTGGTGAGCATGTTCTATTCCCTCCAGGGTGAGCTAGATGAGTACCTGGTTGCAGGTGTCTTCTGAAAGACTTTTTTTAAATTAGAAAATGTGTTATTGAAGCCAATCCTCACTGTAGACCTGCTCAGATAAATGAAAGATGGACCCTCTGCGACACAGCAGACCCAGGTCCCAGAGCAATAGCAGGCAAGTGAGGAGCTTGAAGCTGCTACTCTCCCAACTTTCCCACCTCAGCTGAGCGCTATCGCTCCAGGCAGAGTGCCCACACCACTCAGAACTCACAGGGTGCTCCTCAGCAGGTCCTTAGGCAGGGCCCTTCGAACACCACTACTCACTGCCTACTGAGTTAACAGCCCCATGCCATGGGGTCTGGCTTGCCTCCCTCCCATGGAACCCTGCTTCTAAGCTGCCAGGCTGAGTGCAGAGGAGGCCCTGCCTCTGCTCCTACAAGTGTCTCCATGAAAGCCTGTATTGCCTGCTATCCTCAAGGCATGTTGATTCACAGTGAAAAGCAATAAGCCTTTCCCTAGAAGCAAAGCCTTGAGCCAAAAACTCTTTCTCTCAAATGTTTCAAATAACTGTAAATCCACTCAGATTTGCATCTGAACAATGTTGCCTGGGCCTATCTTTTAGCCTACAGTATGACTCAGAGTGAAGCAAGGCAAACTACTGATGCAAAGTACTGATGTACATTCATCCATACAATCATTTCATAAAAGTACAGCTCACATCTTGTCCCCTAGGCAGTAAGCCTTAGACTTGAAGCGAAAATAAACATATTTTTCAGCCTCTTGTTCAATGTCAGCTCTTTCCTTTCCCTGTACAGAGGAGCCAAGTATGAGCACCCACAGCTAGCAGCAGTGAGATAGCAGTCCTTCTAGTTCCCCTTCCTTCTAGATGGGATGCCGCTAGGGTATGAGCTTTCACCATATGGAGTGTTCTTCATGTGTCTCTAAGCCCAGTCATCCCAGACAGTCAGTGTCTCAGCACATGCCACAGCATGGCACACACATTCCTTTACAGAGTGGAGGTATTAACAGTTCCAGCGATGTTATGGGGCCTTTACTTCAATCCCTGCTGTGACAAGCAGGACTCTGAGATCATGGCAAGTTCCTTTACTTCCCCAAGCTGTCAGCATTTCCAAACAGTCATAGGCATTTTCAGCTTGATGCAGAACGCTGAAACAACTGAAGACCTTATCTCCTGCACTCCTAAAAACTTTTGTTTGGGGGGAGGCATGTTTTTTCAGATGAGTCTGTTATCTCTTGCCAGTATTTTTCCACTAGCTTCCTTCATTCCCTTACAGGTGGTCTATTTTGAAATTGCACAGCTTGAGGGCAGCCAAGTCCTTTTGAGGGTTCATCAGAAGGAGACTGTTGTAAGGTGCATGGGAGACTCTCCTCTGACTCCTTTGTTCTCAGTGCATGGGGCCCACAGTGTGACTCAGCCCTTCATTTCCGTTCCTACTTAGCATTTAAATATTGCAGAGTCCCTCTGGTTGCCAAAGGGGAAGAAAAACATTTGCTAGCTCAGTTGAGTCTTGAGGCTGCTCCCTGTTCTTGATGCTGCACTTACCCAGGAACTTAACTCTGACAGTCACCACCACTGCTCACTAGTTCTGCTTTTTCTCCAGACAGAGGCCACTATTAAGATATGGACTTTTTCTACACTTAGACTAAACCACCTCTTTCCCCACCATGTGAAATGTGCTGGAGAAGACATATTTCAACACACTAATATTGCTATCCCTAATCTGGATTCTTTATGTGGTGTGCAAAAACCAAACAACACACAGTCAAGATCCTTGTTTTGTTCCAGTTCTGCACAGAAAAGGGGCTAGGTAATAATTTGCAAAGCTAACACACCCACCTGAGTATTGCTCCATGATAGCCCTTTATGAGGACATAACCAGGTGGATAGATGATGGTAGAGTAGAGGATGTGGTTTATCTTGATTTCAGTAAAACATTTAACACCGTCTCCCACAGCATCCTTGCAGCTAAACTGAGGAAGTGTGGTCTGGCTGATTGGGTAGTGAGGTGGATTGTGAACTGGTTGAAGGACAGAAGTCAGAGAGTCGTGGTCAATTGAATGGAGTCTAGTTGGAGGCCTGTGTCTAGTGGAGTCCCTCAGGGGTCAGTGCTGGGACCAGTACTTTTCAACGTATTCATTAATGACCTGGATGAGGGAACAGAGTGTGCTCTCAGCCAGTTTGCTGATGACACTAAACTGGGTGGAGTGGCTGACACACCGGAGGGTTGTGCTGCCATTCAGTGAGACTTAGACAGGCTGGAGAGTTGGGCAGGGAGACATTGAATAAAATTCAACAAGGGCAAGTGTCGAGTTTTGCACCTGGGAAGGAACAATCCCATGGATCAGTACAGGTGGGGGACAGACCTGTTGGAGAGCCGTGAAGGGGAAAGGGACCTTGGGGTCCTGGTGGATGGAAGGATGACCATGAGCCAGCAGTGTGCTCTTGTGGCCAGGAGGGCAAATGGGATTCTGGGGTGGATTAGAAGGGGTGTGGTTAGTAGATCAAGAGAGGTTCTTCTCCCCCTTTACTCTACCCTGGTGAGGCCACATCTGGAGTATGGTGAACAGTTCTGGGCCCCTCAGTTGAATAAGGATAGGGAACAGCTTGAAAGAGTCCAGCACAGAGCCACCAAGATGATTAAGGGGGTGGAACATCTTCCTTACAAGGAAAGGCTGAGAGAGCTGGTTCTCTTTAGCTTGGAGAAGAGGAGACTGAGGGGTGACCTCATCTATGCTTTTAAGTATGTGAAGGGTGGGTGTCAGGAGGATGGGGTCAGGCTCTTCTCAGTGAAGCTCAGTGACAAGACAAGGGACAATGGCTGTAAGCTGCAGCATAGGAGGTTCCATGTGAATACACAAAGAAATTTTTTCCCAGTTCAGGTGCCAGAGCACTGGCACAGACTGCCCAGAGGGGTTGTGGAGTCTCCTTCTCTGGAGATATTCAAAATCTGTCTGGACGTGCTTCTGTGTGAGCTGGTCTAGGGAATCCTGCTGTGGCAGGGGGCTTGGACTAGATGATTTTTGGAGGTCCCTTCCAACTCCTAACATTCTGTGATTCTGTGATCTTTTATCCTCAGTTGTTTACAATTACACCTACTCATTTTTAGAACTGCTTTTTATTCATTGGCTGATTGTTTGCTTTCATTTAAAGAAATATACACTCTGATATTTTCTCTACATATTCTGTGAGTAGGGATTGAAATTGGGGATGGGACTTCCTCAAGCAAAGAGGTGGAGATTTTATATGTAAATCAGCTCTAGTTCACCTAAAGGACAACTTCTCAAGGCTAAGCATAGTTTTTTACAGGTTAATATCATTCATTTTCTTCCCCAAATACAGATGTCCCTTCTTGGTATTTCCGTATCTTTGTCTCTGCTCACTCAGTTTATACTTTTGGACTTAGTTTAATCTTTTGTTCTAACAATACCACTTCTCCACATAAACTACCAGCGGAGATGATGCTCTGAAGCACATCTTCAGAGAGGGGCTGAGCCCCTGTCCCAGGTTGAGGAGAGCCCGGGACTTCCCAAATTCCCATTCCCAATCTCCCTTAAAGCTTTGTAGGTCCTCACTATTTCACAATCAGTGGCTTCACTTTTCTTGAAATATATTCATTGTAACTCTGTTTTTGTTGTAATCAGTGTCTGTCTTTAAAACTCTGTATGAACTATGTTTAAAAAACAATACAGAAAATACTGAACTTTTACAGCAATATTTCCATTTCAGGAGCAAAAAACCTTGGCTTAGGAACCAATGTCATTTCTGTAGCTTTGTTGTGTAACTGTAACCTTTGTTCAGTTACACCTGGCACCAGGGAATGAGAGCTTTGTCCCTGACACCAGGCAACCCACTTGAGAAATGGTGTTACACGTGACAAGAATGATTTTCTCTCCTTCGAAGAGCTGATCTTTTCATCTTCAGTTTCCTTTAGGAATTATCTTTTGATTCCCACTATCTTTCTTCTCTTGCCCTTTGCTGCAGGTTGCTTCCAAACAGTTTATACCCCAGCTCTTTTTCTGCTGCTCGATCTTCTGCTTACTAGTCACTTGTCTCTGCTTTCTGCTCCTGCACCTCTGGCTGCTGGACACCAGCATTTGCCCTAAAGTAAAGCACAGGGGCCAAGCCCCATATTTCGCCTGGGAAGAACCTTGATGGGCAGGGTACTTATGATCATAGTGGAGAAGGCAGTCACAGGCACTTGTTTTATGGCCAAAGCATGGAGAACTGCACATCATGGAGTAGGGAGTCCAGGTGTGATCAAGGGGCTGGTCTCACATGGTCTGTCTGAAGACACTCCACCAAATCTTCTGGAGGTTTTGACTGTTTCTGCTGGCACAACNGGGGGAGGGGGGAAAGAAGGTGAGTTTTGTGGAGAGATTTGGTGTGGCAGCTTATCCTGGAGTCAGCAGTGGACTTGCATGGGAAAGAGAGAGTAAGAGTACTTGAATGCCAGGGAAAGCATCATGTGGATCTTGTGTCTGCTCAGATATCAGTTAATCCAGACATAAGACTGAAAACAATAGGGAAGCAGGCTTTGCTTTTTTTAATAATGCTTTTGGAGCACACCTTTTTCTAAACAAGAGGTGTGCTGAAAGCAGTTGGAGGAAGGGCAGGAAGGTTTGACATCCCATTCTATGCCCAGGGTAAGTACCTGAGGGACAGTCACTGAGGTTCAGGCATGCTCACTCGACACAGGTCAGATGGAGAACAATCAGTCTTGATTTTATGGAGATTTATATTGCCTTATCAAAATTGTTAATTTCAGTGTCTGTATTTAAACCCTTTCTCAGATCGTCTACATGATTAACTCATGACAACAACAGTGTCTGAAAGGTAGTATGTTATTTAGCCACTGGAGTGAATAGCCAAAACTTGTCTAATTAAACTCATATTCTCTCTATGAGAAGAACATATCTCTGAGAATACAATCTCCCCATACATCATGGTACTTCTTTCCTTGCGTTACCAGTTGGAGCTGCTGCTTGAGAAAGGGTCAGAAGAACTCTGTTGGGGCAGCAGGATGGGAGGTCAGGACATATTCTGCTGAGTTTTTCACTTTGGTTCTTGGGTCTTCCTGTGACAGGTTTACACAAGGCAAGCACTGAGTCTTCCATGGGAAAGATCTGTCTCATGGTAGAGAATAGGCCAGGAAAGCACATGTTGCATGCACTTAAGTTGTCACAATGAGACTGGGCCTCGTGAGTACTCAGGACATTGTCAGCTGTCACCGAGGAGGGATGAACACTCTAACCATCTGGAGCCAGAAGTTTCAGGCAGAAGGACAAGACCATGCCACCCAGGCTGCTGGCAAGCATGGCTCCAGGACCTTTGTAACCTGCAAAAGCAGCTGGTTGGGGCCATCTATGCCCCACCATTCTCCTTTTGGGACAGAGACCACAATGTCAGCAATGCCAAGAGTCCTGGTGCAGCTGGGAGCTTTGCCCACTGCTAGGCTGCCCTGGCAGGCACCTCCCTGCCCTTTGCCAGAGCCGGACCCTTCCTGCCTGGTCGAGCAGCAGAGGGAGTGTCTGGGTTATTTTAAGCAGGTTATGTCAGTCCTGTCATTCCCTTTTTTCTCCCCTCTCCCTGAAGCACTGATCATTGCAGCAGGATGGATTTGCTGGACTAAAAGGGCCAATGGTTTAATTGGTATGATGTGGCAGCTCATATGTAATCTCATTATTCTGTCTAGCAGGACGCATTATTCTCTGTTTATCACACTTCTGTCATCACCAGTCTGTTGTTCCTGTGCTCTGAGGACAACAGAGCATGCCTTTCTGCTGGGAAATCTCGGGGGGGCAGGAGTTGAGGGTGGGAGGGCTTCTACAGTGGCAGACAAAGCTCCTGGATGCTGGTTGTAGGCACATCTGCCTCTAATCTTCATACAACAGGGCTGTGAAATGCAAAGGGGCTGGCAAAGGAAGAGGTAGGGTCTTTTTAGTGAGCAGTAAATATGCTGGGAAACGAAGACTTTGCAAGTCTGCATGTTGGGGGGGCAGAGGGTGTTGCCTAAGTAGGAAATCCAGTTAGCATCTGACAAACGCAGATTTTCCACCGTACCTCCAGCATGGAGGGCAGCCTCCACTAGCCAAACAAATCTGTTCTGGTGTTCTTTGTGCTAAACTGTCTGACTTCTTATTTATATGTTTGGAAGTTTTTATTTCATTTAAATCAACCCACAGCTGAAAGGAGAAAGCAAGGGAATAAATATCTGAACGTGAAAAAAAAAAAAAGTAATTTTAGATCAAAAAATACTTGGTTGATTGAAATGTTCTGACAAAAAATGGTTCCCTTTCCTATACTATCTTCTCCCTTTTAATTTTCTCATTGGCCTTTAAAACAAAAAAAAAGTTACTGGGCTAGTTCTAGGTAGATTAGTGCTCATGCTGTATTAATAACAGCCTATAGTACTGCTGTGCTGGCTGCTACTGTATCTGACAGTTCAGCATGGCAAGCAAAAAGATGGCTTGTTAGAGAGATGTGCCTAGAAGGACTTCACAAAGGAGCACAGTACATGGATACACGTGTGTGTCTGTTGGGGGGCTGTGGAGTGTGGGAAGGAATAAGCAGGCATCAAACAAAGTGTCATAGGCATAGCAGCCACTTGTACAGCACTTCTCCTTCTCAGATCTGAAAACGCCTTGCAAATGATGGGAAGGATAATTAGCACAGTTTGCCATCGGATAGATGTTAAAGCAATCTGTCTAGCAGACAGATACTACAGTACTGAATAATATAAACGTTAAACCAATGACCCAGAATCTAGCCAGCTAAAATCTTAATCCCCCTTAAATAGATTTGCAGACATCCTTTCATTTCAAACATTTGATCTGAGCAGACACTGTATGCTGTTGTGTTGTATTTATAGAGCACCATGACAAAAGTTTGAGATGTTTGTGCTTAAATAACACTATTCTCCCTGTTAATTTGTCTGCACAGTGCTGTCTTTGCCCAACATGCTTTGAGATGAAAAGAAAAAGTACATCAGCTCTGGATCCACAGGCAGATAAGAAACAAAAGGCTCTGTGCAAGCAAAGACAGCCCACAAGATACAGGAGGAAGAAGGGGGGATTTGAGCTTGGCATAATGGCAGGCTTGACCGGGAAGGGACTTCTCATCCAAATATCCTTGAGGCTGGAGCTTGGCAACTGTTTGTGGTAAATGTGTTATTTGACCAAAACAAAATCCCTCAAGCTAGCAAATGGAACAGTTGAAAATATCTGTGAATTCATTTTGCTTTCAATAGTTTGGATCAAAATACACAAGAGGTGGAGATGCAAACTGGCTTGCTTTGGTACTTCTGGAAGGAGCAGCCTAGATTCTGAAGCTAGGTTCAAGGGTGAGTTGACAAAACTGACAAGAAAAGGGTGACTTTCCTCTGGCTTCTTGGATGTCAGCACACCCAGCAAGGCTGGATGGGATCATAGTTCAAACCAATTTTCTTCCAGGAGGTCAGTAGAAACTTAACTTATGCTTTTCAACCTGTTTTTTAGGAAAGTGCCCTAGCACTAGTGCCTAGCAGCTGAGCCATTCAAAGGTCTAACAAAAAGGAGTTTTCAGCATCTCTTGGTAAAAATATTTTATTTGTGCCTGTAAGTAAGCACTAATTGGAGGGAAGACTAGGGTCAAGCTGTTTCTACTGCTTGAGCCACCAGGCTACCAAAGCACTCAATCTTTTCTTTTTTCCTAATCTTTATTGAATGGTTTTGCAGAGTATAAGTATTTATAAAGAGAAACACACTCCTGTGCCCATGCCTAGGGCTTGGATGGGATACTGGAGACTTGTGCCCAAGACTATAGACTCAGAATTTGCTTCAAATATTCTTTCTGCCTAATTTTACCTTTCTGCTCCTCTTGCTTAGTCACGAGATATATCCCCCAGAAATGCAGTTTTATTTTCCACTTTCTTTCATTGTAGAGAATACCCAAGGATTTCTTAAGTGAATCCTGCAGTTTGGATTGAACTATTTTTCTCTTCAAGTCAGTGATTATTCAAAAGCAAATGCCTTGGGTTTGTTTCATTAAAAAAAAAAAAAAGAATTGTTGATATAAAAAAGAAGTACCAGTCATGCACTCATTTCTACCTGTGAGAAATATTCATATCTAAAGTAAGGCACTCTCTACTGCAGAGTGATAATTCTCCCTCTCTCCTGGAGACTCCTCTGTTTTTCTCCTCACCCAGGCTGGGTTCTTCATGAAGGTGCCAAAACTGCTAGGGGTACTCAGCAACCACAACCATTGGGGAGAGCCAAGTTCCTGGAAAGTCTACAGTAAGGACCAGGGTAAAAATACCTTGTGGAGTGAAAATGCCTGGTGTGTGCCCAGACACAAATGGCTGGGCAGCAACACAGAAAATCTTCTCTTGTTCCTGCAAACAACTCCAATGTCTGGCAGTAAGAAACATTAAATGACTTATCTTAAGGGGCCCTGTTGGTGTGAGATCTGTAACCGTGACAGCTCTGTTTATGGTCTGTAATTGCAGAGCAAGCAGCCTGGCTTATACTGCCTGTCTGGTACTGAAATGCTCCTGTGGTGGAGCAAGGCTGGCAGGCTACTTGCTATCCTCTTGTTTTTGTGGCAAAGATTGCTCACAGAGATAAACAGAACAGAAATAAATGCATCCAAGTAAGTCAGTAATTTTCTTTGCAGGGGAGTAATATCCAACAGAGGTGAACAGGTGTGAGTTTAATTTTCACCTTAGCCTTCCTTCATATTTGGTTCCTTATCTATAAGAAAGTTTTGAAGAACACCTTTGCTCTCTGCTACGTGAACAGAAGTTAGAGCATCAAACTAGAGAGGGACTTTTAAGCTACTGACTTTATTCTGCTGATAGGACAACCTGCACTGTATTCCCATTAAGGGTGTTTGAAAGCTGCTAAGATTCTTTGTTGTAATTATTCCTACCAGGAGACAGATGCAGAACCTCACTCTTCTGATGAATAGAATTCTTCTGATTTTCCTCCTCAATTTATTCATGAATAATTTATACACATTTGTTCTTGTGCCAGTATTGTTCTGCTCCCGTCTCTTTTCCCTTCTATTTACTTGCTTAGGGAAAGCAATCATATCACTCTCAGGCTTAATTTAGCAAGGCAAACAAGCAAAGTTCTTCTGGTTCTCTTTCTGTAACACAGACTTTCACTTCCCTGCTCATCTTAATAGGCCTTTTCTGCACATGCTTCTGCTTGAACTTGTGGCCCCTCAATGCTGACTTCCACAATACTGTAGATATTTCAGATAAGGCACTATCAGCATCTGGCATTCATATTTTTCTAACTCTATTGGAAATATCTTACTTGGAGACATGTAAGATGAAATATAACTTTTTTATCTCTTCATTATGCAGGCTTCTCCTCTTATCATTCCCAAGTGATGAATCTCTGTGTCAGGATAAAAATTCTTATTACTAATGTTCAGTACTTTGCAGAAGTGAATTTCAGCCCCTTTTGTTATTACTGTTCTGAAAGGCATCTACATCTTTTTCTGTAATATCTGGATCCTTCATTACACTTGCAGTGACTTTAGTTTTGGGTCACCTGCAAATTTCATCAGTATTTGCTCTGTTTTGTGCCAATTCATTTTGAACCAATGGCATCCATGAAAATATTAAACAAGATCATTTCACTTCCACAGAAGAACTGTAAAGTGGGAAAGGAGCTGCTTCTATCTGGTTTTCTACTCTTTGCACAGTCATGTCTAATTTCTGACACTCTGCTTTAAGAAGTCCTTAGTCCAGTTAAGTTCAGACCTCTTTCCAAGTGTTTGTTTTCCATTTGCTGAGGCTGCAAATTATTAGAGGTTTTGAAGTCTTGGTTTAAGGAAACAAGAGACTTTTACACTTAAGTGTCTGAGCTGTCCAGGCCACTTGGCTTTGCTAACTCATTCCTCCACATTTCTCAGAGTTTGTACTGGAAAAGAAACCAAATAAATGAATCCTAACATGTTTTCTTTTCTATTCCACTTAATGAGTATTTTGTGACTAGCTGCTCCACAGTTGTTTTTTTTTCTAAAAGAAGCTTGTCTGTAATATCTCCACCAGTTATCACAACTACATATAGGATCTCATCATTTTCTCCTAATAATATTTCTGGTGTGGGAGACTAACCTACAAAGCTCCTTCTGCTCTTCTTTCTCCAAATGACTTTATCAAAACAAGTTCATTTTATTCATGCCTTTTTTTTCTCGTGTTTCTCCTTTTTTATGGCACCATTGACACACATTACTTGCTAGTTTACCATAAACTTCTTTCCTTCTGTCTTTTCTAGACAATACATTCTTGCATTCAAGTCACAATTGATGTTTTATTGTATTAATTTATCTGGGAAAATAAAAAGAACTATCAGTACCTGGGAAAAATACGAGCAGCAATAATGCTAAAACTACCTACAGGAAATCCTGAATTACTTTCTTATTTACAAGTTAACAATTTGAAGGTCTGTAGAAAAGCCCACTGTGATTTCAGTTGTGTTAGTGAAAGCCTTAGGTCCCTAGCAAGGGAGTCACACACCGTTGCTGTGTCATTGCCCTGGCATTCTGTGCATTAAGTTCCTGGAGAAAAGCACAACACTGACTGGAAAAAAATCTAGGAATACCAGAATAGGAAGATTTGGGACTAGAAATGGCTATTGATGCATTGATTATCAGGACACTTAAGCTCAGGAGTCCAATTGGATTTGAGTAAAATACTGGCCTGCATAATGTTAGGCAGGTGCTTTGCTATCTTATTGAAAGAGAGCCCACATGAGAATAAAATAATGATAAATATGTATGGCTCAGCTATATTTCCTAAATGAAGTATAAATAGAAGAATAACCAAAAAAAAAGTACTTCTAGATCTGTACATATTCCCTAAGTGAAGCATATAAAAGTCCACAGCTCTTTTACAGGCCCACATTACATCCCCATGGGGTCTTCTGCAAAGAAGACATGCTTCTGCATTTCACTTCCAAAGTCTTCTGTTTTGGGGGAAAGAAAAGGAAAATCCAGAGAGAAGATAATACTTTTTGCTCATATCAGTGAGCCAGTAAAGGTCAAATGGCATCTATCATCACCACAGGTTCCTAGATACTTAGAAGCTTGTTTGTAAATAAAGGGTCATATCTGGTATTTCCAATGCAGACTGAGTACTGAATTAAATCTGTGAATGCATGGCTATGAAAGGCCTGAGGGATTTGACCAGCAAGAACCAGCTGCAATCATGAAGAGAGAGTTTGTTAAATGTTTAACCAAACTAACCAGCTGCATAACATAGTGCTTTCCAGCTCCATTATAGCCAGTCTTAGGGGAAGTAGGGATACAGAATTTGTGGCTGTTTGTCTGTGTGACTGAGCTATCCTTGCCACATCTGGAAAGGAGTAAGCTAGCTGACTTGAGAGCCTGATGGTGTCAGGGTTTGTCACTAGCTGAAGGGATGTGTTTCTTGTTTTTTAAACACCTCAGCAAAACAACTCTTCAAAGAGCAGCGAGCATGCTGGTGTTGGGCTGCAAATCCCCTGCCACCCCTGCTCCAGCACATGTTATCTCACCGGGATTACTGAGAAACTTGAAAGATGCATTTCTGTCATTCTAAAACTGACAAGTGGGCTGAAAGAAAACATTTGCTTAAAGTGTGGGCTTAATGAGGTCTGATGTTATCTTTGAAATCAAATGCCTAAGCATACCTAAAGGAACATGTGGGCTGGTTTAGTGCCTGCTGCCTTTCCCTGACATTAGGTCAAGACAAACCGGGGAGGGCACAGAAAGCAGGGCACAAGCCCCTTGGGAGGGCTAATGAACAAAGTCTACTGGACAAAAACAGTTTTGGGGGCTGCTTCACTTTCAGGTGACACTAAACAGCACCCATGCCCTACTCCTCTGCAAAACTGCCTCTCTCAAGCTTATTGTGGGTTGAGATGCTTTATGGCCACTTAAAGTATATCCCTAACAGTCCCACAGGACGCAATTTCTGCTCATTGTCTTCCCACTATAATGTGACCTTTACATGGCCAGCCCAACCCTGGAATTAGTTGGAGGATGTGGTGACATCCCCACCAAGCAGCTGAGCTGACAGAGAAGGCATCTTGATCCAAGCCCTGATGGTCTTATTGTGGGAGCAGGATAAGAAGTGAGAGAAACATGTCACTGTCAATTAGCTAATGTTTGTACAAAGGATAGTGGAGCTCCATAGAGTTTGGTTAACCTCATGGCCTCTTTGTAAAACCTGCCTGAGTTCATGAACCTATTTCCATCTTGTAATTTAAACTCATGCATTCATTCTCCTTTGGGGTGAGGTTAATCAAAATACACTTTCAGTTAAAGAGAGTATGATGTCATGCACTGGGATAGAATATTAGCTCTCAATTTAGGCAGGCAGTGTTCTAGACACTACACAAAAACGCACTTCTATTTGTTTTTCCCTTCCTTCTTTACTACACTTTCACAGTTATTTGGAATGTGTTTTTCCTCTAGCTGCATTTTCTCACTTGATTCCTTCACAGGTGTTTGCCTTTCTGGAAGTCTTCTGAAGGTAGCAAGGGTCTCATGACTTACTAACTGTGGGACCACATTCCAGTAGGTTTTGAAAATAGGTCTAATGAATTCCCTCTCTTTTGAAAACAGCTCTCCATACACACAAATTATTAAATGCCACCAGTATCTCCTGCCTCTAGCAGAAGAGAAGGATGTAGGGATTCACTGTGGCCAGACAAAAAGACCACAGATGACTGTCTCTCCATTGCCACTGCTGGTGCCCAGTGCTTGCATCCTGTGGGTACTGCTCTGGACCACAGTTCCTTTATCTACTTAAGACTTTAAGGTGTTTTCTTGGCACTGGTATTTATGATGCCTAGTATTATGGCTTCAGGAAATCAACTTATGTAACACATTCATGTTGGAAAGTATTCTGAAGTTTGGAATATGATTATAGATATAATTTGAAATTGAAATTTTTAAATGTTGTATAATAAGTACATGAACTTGGATCCATGCTATAAGTCAGGCTAGCTAATATCAATAGAACGAACAGAGCAACCCAGACTTGACCTCTCATATTTTCTAACACAGGTTACAGAGCAGACATTTTGAAAGTCAGTTACAGAAGGAGTAATTTTAACAGGAATCTATTTCAGCTCTTTGCTTTTTAGAAGGTTTATTTCTCATTTATCTAATTCTATCAGACAAGGTAAATTTGTATATACAAACAGAATCTGGTAAACTGGTTTGGTTTATTAGTATGCTAGATGGTTTATATGCAAATGATTTGCCATGAAGAGTTTGGAGAAAACACATTCAATTACATGAAGAGATGTTTTCAGAAAACACTCAGATTTTACTGGTTTGCTTAGCTGGATTTGGAAGCCTGGTGACATTTTGTTTAGTCCTCAGGTCACAGAGAATTTCTTTGACATCCTCAGCCTGAAGAAAGATATGTGCTTTACAGTTTTCAATGACTAAAGCAGAGCTCCTTCCACTTTTTCAATTAGATTTCCCATCATATTTATATGGTTTGATTTTTTTTTCATGAAAGCTGCTTTCTGTGGCAAAATGATGGCACATCATCAGTGTCCAGAATAGTTTCTTCTTCCAATTCTGTTCACAGTGCCTTATCAACTTCACCATGATCAGGACAGGCCTGAGATTGTTAGCCTCTTTCGAGAGGTTCAGTGATGCTTTTTTCGTATCTGTTGCATGTGATAGGGATGTGAGTAAGCCAATGGCCAAGCTTCTTCTGAATGGAGTCTGGCACACAAAACTTACTACCACCATTTTGCATTAATTTTGGCAGGGAGCAGGTGTTAAGGGCTTCAAGCTTCTTTGGAAGGTGTGAAAAATTCTGGTGAAGGTTGCAGTTTTCTGCTAAACTTTAGTGGGATTATCATGATGCTGCTGAGTTAGCAGCATGGAGCCAGATTTGACCTCTCATGCCTTCAGGTGGCTGAATTACAAGGCCACCACAAGGGAAGCTGTGCATCACTGCTGCCCCTACTCTGCTTCTTCTGAGGACAAAAGAAAAACTGAACTCTCATCTTCTTTCCCAAGGGTTTCCTACAGATACTCTCACTGAACGTAAAGCTTTTGCCCAGCAGGAATTATTGCACAGGAATAAAACCCAAGAGCCCAGATTCTAGCCCCTTGGCTCCAAAGAGTGTTGCAGCTGTTGTGCAGGAGCATATCCAGGAGCATCCAGTTCTCCTGGTGGGGATGTGGCGTAGACAAAAGCATGGCCTCCATGGGCTGTGAATCCAGAGGAACTGGGCATGCCTGTGGTGTATTTGGTTATGAAGCAGCCTCTTTCCTCATTGCCCCAGTTTTCTTCCATAAATGACAGTAGGTGGCTTACATTTGCTCAAACCCCACTGTGCTCTGCAGTCTAGAGCTTCAAGCACAAGGTGCCTTCATTAGCTGTGTTCAGGCTTCATGCATGGAAATATGGTACACTGCAGGGTTTAGAGAATTATGCTGCTTGCTTCAGCAAGTCACAAAGTCCAATTACTGATGCTTTTACCATCATGGTACTGAGACAGCCTGTAAGTTATTAGTAGCTAGCCCTTAAAAGTAAAAGCTGAGGCCTAAATGTCTCAGCTATTGTCCTTTAGTGCTTGAATTTGCAATTCTATTTGGCAAGTGGTTTTCATGTATAATGGAAGGAAAGATAATTCCAGGAAGTGTAATACAACTAGTGATAATAGGTAATAAAAATGTACACTGTCCCTGCTTCTATAATTCCTTAGCTACTTGCTTGCAATGCAGAGGGAGAAAAATGAAAGATAATTAACAAAGTATAGCATGGAATGGTTTAATCAGTAAGCTGTATGTCTCAGTGTAAGCTCAGTGCTAGTGTTGAAGCCTGTAATATCATTGGTTGCATTACCAACTTTTAGAGGTAAGAACATCAACTAGAGCATAACAGCATATAAGATTTTATTGATACACTTTGTTTTACAGAGTGAAAAACACCCTTTTAGCTATCCTTCTCAAGTTATTCCTTGTGGCAACAAACCAATAACAATTGGGTTCTTGTTCTTGTCCAATAATTTATTTGATTTTAAATAATTTACAGGTGTCCTGATTGCCAGGGACACACAAAAAGCAAGCTTCATCCTGCATAGAGCCTGTTTATCCATGAATGGATATTCTTGGCTTCTGCCACTGATAATGACATATTGAAGGGTAATTTTGCCCTGATGTCTCATCCATCTCTCTGCATAAAACTCTAACTTGGAGCCTCCTGTAATACCTAGGTATTTTTGCTAGGCAAAATATAATGAAGCCATAAACTCCTCCTAGGGGATCATACAAGTATATGATTCAGCTTCACCACTCTTGAAGGCTGAGACATAATCAAAATGCAGCATCCTGTCAAGTGACAACATCAACTGAGCTATGGCAGTTGCAGAAAGACATTCAAATTAAATTACTCTGACTCTTATTTGGAGCAGGCAAAGAATGCACAAATAGGCCAGTGTATAGAAATTTCTGGAACTGCCATAACTCCATTGTGAGCTTGAGTAACAACTGAAAACCCTTTTAAATACTCTTCCTAAGAGGCACATCCATTGTTTACACAGTGGAAAGTGTGATTTCCTCTTTTTGTAACTGGACAGGACTAGAAAAACCCATGGTCCTTGACAAATATTCAAAGTGTCTGGATTACTTTTCTTACACTTGACAATGCCTATTAAATCTTAATTAAAAGGTGAATTGAAAGGGAAGTACGAACAGGTCTGACTAATGGCTGCGTCTGTACAGTGTGCAAGAGGGAGTGCTTTCTATTCCAGTTAATTCCCTCTTGACTGGTCTCCCTGGGGAAGGCCTTTCCCCACACAGGGAGAGATCTGCAGGTCTGACCATATACCTCTCTCCTTGCTTTTTGGTCGTTGGTAGAGAAAGGCTAAAGGAAAACTGTGTATTCATCTCTGTACTAAACATTAAACATCTAGATGAAATAAGTGACATGAATTCAAGCATCACAGGAGACGAATTCAGCAGTCTTCCATTTCCTGAGGATACAGCTCCAACATCAAAAGTGCATGAGAAGGACTCTGGCACTGTATCAGCACCCATCCACTGTGATCCACCAGAGTCAGTTTGGTCTTCACATCTATTCAGCATTGGCCTTTCTGCTGAATTTGTCAACAAAGGATATAGATTACAGCAGCAGTTTTAAAAACAAGCCTATCTGTTTATCAGCAGCAGGGCAAGATCTTACAACCTCACAGGCCACCGAAAAGCCCCCAATTGCTAGTGATTTTAACTCAGGCTTTCTATAGATTGGATTCAAGGCAGTAGTCTAAAAGAAAAACATCAAACCAGAGTCCAAACTTTGAGTGTTTGACTGCTCTTGCAGTAGGACTGTCCCTGCAGCTCCTCTCACCAGTCTGGTGGATTTCCATGGGGTTGGGCAAGAGGCTAACTGCAGAAGCTGCTGGCTCTGCATTAACCGTAAATTACATAGCAACAAAGGGAATTGCCAAAGACTCCAAAACAATTAAGCAGAGTCAGGCAAGACCATTTAAAGGCTTTTTATAAAGCAAACAGTCAAATGCTTGGTTGCCTTACCTCCTGCTGAGAAAGTTCTCTGACGGCTTGAGTGAAGGGCCATTTAAAGCATTTCAATCAGACCTGAAAAACAGCTGTACCTGCTACAAAACGTCAGAAAAAAGCAACAATGTATTGCAGGATGGACTTCCTCCCTAATGGGAGCTAATTACTCCTTCAAAGGAAGAAAGGTTTTGCTCAAGGTTTTTGCAAAGAGGTGGAAATGCAGGCATGTGGGGTGGAATCAGGACTGAACTGGCAGTATACAGAGGGCAGGCTGTGTCAGAAGAGTACTGAACCCACCTTTTGCAGGGAAAACATTTGCCGCATGAAGAATGGATATTATTACAGCCCTTCTGATCTCCAGTTCTGACAAAGAAAGGGGGATCTTCTGGCTCCAATGGTTGCTGGTACAAGAGGACATGTTACTTGAATTACATCACCCTAAGAGCAGAGCCAAGCTCATCTGCTTGAATGGAACTTTTGAGGGAAAATTGTATCTGTAATATTGACACTGAGAATCTTTTAATATGCAACTGCTATAAAGAATATGATGTTTTTTGTTTTCAGGAAATATTTTGTAGGAAATATTTTTTATACTTGGCCAGCTCACTGACCCCAGTGCTCACTGCTGCAGAAATGCACTGTTTCTGACATTTTCAACAGAAAATAAGTCAGGGCATTCTCAGCCAAGGTAGTCAACAGCACCTGGTTTAGGATAGACCCAAAAGCAAGTCAGCTGCAATTAACACAACCTATATGGACATACAGGGGCTAGGAACCTGGAGTCTCACCATCCCAGATGAATACCTCAGACTTGGAGATGTCAAGGAAAGAGGCTGTCTCTCATCAGAAACAATAAATTCTGGTCTAACACTTAGCAAGAGAAAAATGCAGATTTTTAAGGTTTGTTGTGGGAGAGGTAACCCATTTCTCGCCCAGAGGCACTGAGAGCATGGTGTGATCCTGTCTCCTGGAAAACACAGCCGATTGCAGATGGAGCCCAAATGACATGTGATCACCATCACGTTTTCAAAATCCCAGTGTTGTAAATGTAGTCCTGGGTTCATACACTTGCACAGGCCCGGAATGAAGATCCACACAGCAAACAAATAGGCAGGAATCATGAATTCCATCTAAATGTCATTGGCATAACAAGATCAAGGAAAGAAAGAGGAAGATCAGTGGTGGGAGACACAACAAGTTTCGAGGTGAAAAGAAGTGGAGTTATCTGTCTTGCACTGTCAGATGAACCTGCAGCATACCCTTTTCCTCCTGTTCCTGCTCTCAGCCGTGTATGTAACATGCTCATCCCCAAGGAGTTCTTGTGTTGATATCAAATTTTCTGATTCTTTAAGGGAAGTTCAGAGGAATCCAATGTACACACCTGCTTAAGGTGACAGGGTGAGAAGAGGGAAAGCATTGCTTTTAAAGCACCCTCACTTCCCTCTGCTGACCCTATAGAAATTTCATTGATTTTTGGTCCATATATGGAAGCAGTAAATGTCAGGACAGCAATGGCTGCTCCCCATACATGTCCTTTGCACTTGCAAAGTTGTGGACGTTTTATAACCATTTTACACATATCTGGATAAGATTAATATTATCAGCACTTATGCTAAAGAAAATACTGTGATCAGCAAAGATCATGACCAGGAGACAGAAGGGAGCAGAGGTTGTGGAAATCTTGGTGCACATTGCACATATCTTTACATTTATCATAAGCATCAAGCAGTTAAGACCTGAAGCAGAATACTTCACACCACTTCCAGAAGTGATGTGAGCCTAAACTCTTACCTGTTTGTTATCCAGAAATATTCCAAGGAAACACTGAGTCCGCCTTTTTTCCTACTTTGCACTGGGAGAAACAGAACATGAAAGCTAAATTCCATCTTCTGCTGAAGAACATTGTAATCCTGCAGATTCCACAGGCACTATTGATAATAACAAAACAATCTACCCAACTCAAATGCATTTCAGCTCAGTGCTCATGCTTTCTTCTCAGCTGAGGAAATAATGTCATTAGTGTCGGCAGTGCTACCAGTTGTGTGCAGTACCTGCAGTGATTGGGGCTTTTCCACCCCAATTTTCAAAACACAGGGAATAAGAACAGCAAAACCGTGGCAGATTCTACTGCAAGGAGAGATGTTTTACTGTAATACAGAACACTACCAGTGAGCTACATAATAGACCTTGAAAGTTTCAGCTTACAAAGCATTTAAAGCCATTTTTTGCAAGCACAGTTACATAAACCATGGAGCAGGGATTTGGACTGGTAATGCTGAGAGTTGTTTAGCTTCAGCACTGCTAGAAGGTGAACATAGTTCATTCTACATTCATCAACTACATACAGAAGTGATGTAGCTGGGCAGAGGCAAGCCAAATGTTTGAATGGGATGCTCCTTGGCTATGCTGGCCAAGCAGATGCCTGACTGCAGCAGCTAATGTTCATACCTAAGAAGGATTATTTCCATATTTGTAGGGTGAAACCAGTAACTGTGTAATTTATTACTTACAAATCTTTCAAACAAGATATTAAACACTCTGCTGTTGTTTGGATTGTATAGACACTCATCCTCCCTTATTGCTTGCCTTAAGTTAAACCTTTACTCATCTGTCTTGACCTAAAGTCTCTTCACTGTTTTATTTCACAGTAAATATTTAGCACTTCTGCCCTGCACTGTGACTACAGTGTATAATGAGAAGTGCTTACAGAGTCATTGAGATGAAAAATAATATATCAATACATTGTAATGAAATATACATTACAAATACAGTATCATTTTGAATATAAAGATTCTGAGAACAAGGATGGTCATTTCCTTATTGCCTAAGCCAGTGGGACCCTGACCCAGCCTTGGGCTTTCTAGTAGCATTATAATACAAACAAAAATCACAAATAGAAAAGTTTTTGTGTTACTAACATCATTTAGCAATGTTATGTTGCTGCATAAACACATGGAGCCCTAGACAATTAGGCTAACCTCCAAAATCAGGGCACTGCTTTATAGGGAACTAAAAAACTGTAAAATATCCTCTAAGCCCTGTCATGAAGTCTCCTATATGTCAGCAGATGTTTCAGTAGAATGCAAAAATCTGTTTTCTGCTACCAAAATGGCTATTATACATTAAGGTACTTCTATTTTCATTTTTGTTGTACATGATCACATCCATTGTGCTTTAGCAATTAGATTTCTGTAGTCATCCTTGCTCCATCATTATGTGATCATCAGTGTTGAGCTACTTTAGCTTATTTCCCTATATCCATAGAACTTGATTACGTTCTGTGTAGTGATTTTGATTCACACAGCCTGAGCGTGAGAAAAAAGCCCTAGTCCTGCTCTTTTGAGGAAAGTGGTGAAGAGGGCAATTCTTTTCAGCCCAGTGAACACACTGACCTCATGAAAGTGATTTCTGCACAACCACACAATTCCCTGGATAGAGAAAGCATGAAAGACCATGTGGATGGTTGGCTGGAGCTGCCCCTTGTCTCTCCTTTCCTGATAAAACATTGTCCCAGTGTAACTCTTTAAACCTTTTAATCTGCTCTTATTTTTTTCTTCCATTTTTCTATGGATCATTAAGCGTAGCTCAACCGCTAGGGTTAAACACCTGTATCTCCCCCAGGCAGTGTCTGGCTGTGGTACGAGGGGCAAGAAGCTTTGGCATGGCTTGATCTCCCCTTCCCATTTCAGTATTGTTTTAGAGGCATGAAACAGAAGAAGGGGGCAAAATTAAACTCTGTCTTTGCAAAGGATTATGCATAGCTTTTCCATACCCTGAAGTAAGGAGACAAAAGAGAGGATAAAGGGGGGAAGGCCAATATTAAAACCAACGCCATGCTTCAAGGTAAAGAATCCACCACAAATAAGGTGCCAAGGCAAGATGGTCTGTTTTTCTCCATGTGCAGGATGCATTGGCAGCCTTTGCATAGCCTAGGCAAGATGATAAAACAGATTCAAACAGGAGAACATCAGCAACAGCTGTTCCAGCTGCTGCTTCAGTATTGCCTGACTGCTGGCATTTTGCCATTAATTCCCTTCAGATATACTGGGTTTGCCTCACTGCTTTTCAAAGGAAGGCTGGCTGCGTGCTGCATGGCACCAGGCTATCACTCGTCCCAGCAGATATTTGACTGCACTGAGCCAGAGACTGGCAGTGGCAGACAGTAATGGGGGCATTATCAGAATTATTCTCGTGTGTTCACTTTTCTGCTTCCCCTGCCTGCTTGACTTGCAGATCTGTTCAGTTGCTTGCAGTGAAATGACTCAATGCAAAATCACATAAGAAAGAGAAAACAGTTAGAGCACTTCCTAAGTGTAAATCATCTTGCATGCTAATATGTTATATTGCCATGCATTATATCCTCTGTCTGTATGTCAAGGAAAGGCAATATTCAGTTACTTGTGTATGGAAATAAACATCCTTTATTCTTCTCTTTAAGAATATTGCACAGAAAGGCAATATCATGTTATGCTATAGTGGCTTCCAGGATAGCAATGTGCTCTGCATCCATTCTTATTTTGACCCATAGTCAGGAGACTGTTTAAGCTCATTAGGACAAATTCATCCCAGGAGTGCTGCCACTCAGACAACAAAGTGGCACTGGTGGTAAACGTGCCTTGTTTCCTTTGCAGTTATGCTGTGAGTGCAGCTCAGCAAGTGGCTGGAGCTCATCATACCTTCACAGCACTGCAGAACTTCCCAGCTTAAACAGCTCCTTTCTATGAAGCAGTAAAACATGTATCATCTTTCGAGTAAAAGGATGATGTTTTGATTTCATTTGTCTTGGTTATTAACTGTGGAGCGTTAAGTTTATGTCACACACCAGAGCTCATCCTGAAAAAAGACTAAACTGTATTTAGGAATAGTCTGTGTAGGCAGTGCTTCTAATGCTGCTACAGTGAGTATGTGTTGGTTTTTAGCACAATTCCTCCAGTACCAGGTCCCATCTATGGTGGATGAGCAGTTTTCACATTCTCATAGTAACAGCAGCTACCAGGAGCGGTGTTTGTTTTGCAGCTGCCTTGAATGAGTGTGCATGCTGCCAACAGCATTGATTCCTGGGAACAAGTCTGTCTCATTTTGATTTCAAATATTAACCTCTTGCAGTAAATGCCAACATACTTACCTCTTTTAACAGAGATGAGGCCTTTGCAGAGGGGCCGTTATAGAAAGGAAGAATTTTTGCCAGAGGAAAAGAAACCATCCCTATCCTGGAATATTTCTTGTCTTGGAACAAAGGGACAGAATGCTCTCAAATGTATAAACCCAGCCTTCAGCTTCTCAAGAAAATGCCTTATCTTGGCAACTTTCCCTTTTTCTCCCATATTCATTTTCCAGTCTCATTGTTTGCTGTGTTAACTACTGATACTGAGACAGCCTCTTGCAAACAAACATGCCCTCTGCTGTAGGCAGTAGCAAAGCTCTGCCCGGCTCTCCTGAACTGTTTTCAAAGTTTAAAAGCTCAGTTTTGTGGAAACAGAATCTCTGCTCAGGAAAATGCCATTAACAATGTATGGACACAAGAGTGGGGAAAAGACACCTCTCCTCACACCTGTACTGAACTCACACAATTTATGACCTGGAGGATGAGGCAATTTGCCCCTTTTTGTATTAGGGGCAGCAGATGTGGATATTTTCATAGATTCATGGCTCGGTTTGGAGGGGACATTAAAGATCACCTAGCTCCAATCCCCCTGCCAGGGGCAGTGTTGCCACCCATTAAACCAGGTCACCCAGGGCCACATCCAACTTGGCCTTGAACACTGGCAGGGATGGGGCATCCACAATCTGCCTGGGCAACCGGTTCCTGTGCCTCACCACCCTCTGGGTAAATAATTTTTTCCTAAGATCTAATCTAAATCTTGCCTCCTTCAGTTTGAAGCTGAGATCTCTTGTGCTCTAAGAGTGTTCTTAAAGGGTTGCCAGCCTTGATTGGCACATTTGTCTCTAAGGACAGTTTCCTAGGGGATCTAATCCACTAAATCTTTAAACAGATTGAAATTTGCTTTTTTAAAGTTCAGGGTCCTGATTTTGCTCTTTTCCAGGCCTACATATTTTGAGACTATGAACTGAACAAGAAGTTTCAAGAAGCTTATTCTATAGTAAGAAGGTGAATGGCTCCAAGATGAAAGGCTGTAATGCAACACCTAGGGCTGGATGCTGAACATGGTCAGAAAAGGCCTGTGAAGACCAGGCCCCACCGCTTGCTTCTGTTGTGGTTGCTGTGAGGTACAGTTCTGCTCCACAGTTAAGAACAGGAGCCGAGAAAGTCATAAAGAGCCTAATTCATATTGCTACCTTCCTTGGGGTGATGAATTATTTTCTTTTGTTTAATGAACTGCAAGACATCGAAAAAAATTAGAATTTCAAAAGTGTGTGTTGGCATGCACAGTTATATCCATAATTCATAAGGGCTTTTGAGGCATTCAAGAGGATCCAACAATGGTGAAGTCATGGGACAAATCCCTAATCACTCTGACTTTATCCTCTTACACTTAGACCCAATCTGCTCAGTGTTAAAGCACTCAAGAGGTAGTAACAGAAAAGAGAGCCCAAGGTCACTGTGCCATGCAGTCTGGTCTTTTATCACTCTCTGATTGACTTTTGAGAAGATGAAACCTTCAAGGGTAATGTAAATCAGAAAAACTTGGTGTAACCTCAGCTTTCAGAATTTGTTAAAATTTCAGCAAGTTGGGTGCCTCTGTGAAAAAACATATGAGAGAAGCCTGGTGGATCTACCCCAGGTAACAGCATTTGGATCCTAGGTGTACTGAAATGTACTGGCTCAGCAGTGCTGAGGGTCTCTAATCTGTGTCACATGGCACAAGCCTAATGTATCAGTTTCCTCTGAGTTATTTTTGGAAGGGAAATGCCCATATAAAAAACCCTGTACTAGACAAAAGCTAATTTAATCAAATGCATTTATATAATTACTTTCACATGAACAACTGTGGCTGAGATGATTTATAGAGATGGGGAAAACACAAATACTGTAAGGTGACAAACACCAGTGCTCAGAAATTTGCAGTCAAGGGGGAAATATGGCAGATGTTCTGTAGTACTTAAAGCTGATAGGATGCCACATTAATCACTCTCTAAGGTGTCCTTCCATGCTTATGTGTTGGAAATTGATATCTTCCTTTTAAATTGCACATTCCTGATTTCATCACATTGGTTCTTAAATCAAGGTCATGGTATTGGCATTGTACCTTTGATCATGCCAGTAGTCCATGACCAGACTGATATGCACTATGTGTCCAGGAGATTTCCATGGAGATTTATTGATAAATCCTGCCAGAGGTAGAGTATGTATTGTGCCTTTTAACTTGGCACAGTTCAAAGATCTGCCAGGTATGGAAATTAGCTGCTAAGAAGTGTGTGTTTAATTACACCAATTACACACTCAAATTACCTGAAACAGTTATAGCTGGTCCCAGAGAAACACTGAAGGGGTTCAAATAGGACCTCACACTACCTCCGTAATTGTTCTTTGTACGGAAATAAATAGATTAACTTGACATACCAGCCTAAAAAAGAGAAACAAACTGGGAATGACAACAGTAATCTAAGTCCTACCTACTCCATACTTTGCCCTACAGTACACTGCCAGGCCAGACAAAGCAAAGAACAGAGACTGAAACAGAGTCAGCAGACAAAGTGTTTGAATCACCAATTTGGAAATACCAAATAATCAAATGTGTTAAGTAACAGCCAGCCCTACTATTGCTTGAGTTTTGAGTAGCAGCACTCATGCAAGATATTGATCAGAAGTTGTCAGTCCTCAAAAACCACTCCCACCTCTGCAAAGCTTGGGCTTGAATTAACTATTAAGTCATCTGAACCAATTGATTTTTCAAGCAGTGATCAAGCCAAAACTTCCAGGGAAAATGAAAAGCAAGGCTAAGGTCCAAATGCCAAAGGAGACAAAGACTGACAACCAGAGAAGGGGACCATATGTGGGAGGCTCTTAGGATTGGAAAAGGAAGGAGAAGGACTGCTGAAGAAGTAACTCTGCAGATCAAGCTGGGAAAAAAATGGCTGTAAATGTGATGCTTGCCTAGCTCTCTGTATTGAAGTGCTGCCATGGTGTGCACAGTAATTGAATTGTAGCACACCAGTGTTACAGTCTGAGTTCCTTCCACATTGTCCAATTGCTTTTACAAATCTTAGAAGCTTGGCAAATTTTCTGAAAGTGAAAGAAGCTGTCCTAAGGAGATTTTAAAGCTCAAAAGCATTTTCTAGGTCTTCCCATTACTACTTGAAGTGCCAGCTATGCATCCTGAGAGCAATTAGATCAGAACCAGCAGAAAATGCAGCTGAAGAACTAAATTGAAATCTTCACATAGCTGTCTCCAGCACACAGGCTGCATGGGGCAGAGTAGCCTGTACCAGCTAACACAATCAAAAAAGAGAGATAACAGGATGCTCTTGCCAGCTATTTTGTGTGAGGGATTTTGAGAGCCTGATTGTTGTCATGAATGAAGGCACAGTATCCCCCAGAATGATTTTGCTAGTCATGACACTGACTCACTTGTACAGAAACATCATCTGGCAAGGATATTAATGAGCATCCTCTGCCACTTTTGCTGCTTGCCAGAAATAGTTGTTTGTCAACCAGGGAGCAAAAAAGGAATTAAGTGTAAGACGGGGAGTGGAACAAAGTGGTACTAGGAATCCAGGAGTGCAGGAAGATGTTAAAGCAAAGAGGGAACATCTGGGTAGAGATCTGGCCCCTACTGAAGTCAGCAGCAAAGTGCTTAATTAGCTCTTAACAGGACCAGAATTTCAGCCCTGACGAAGCAGTGTTTTCAGGAGTGGGATGAAAACAACTTCTATGTGGAAGTCATTGGACTCTCTTGGATAGTTTTAACTGAGGATCTTTTAACCTACACATGTTTGTAGAAATAGACTGAACATGATCAAAGACATTTACAGTTTTTGAAGTGCTCTGTCTTGGTATGGAGGTCTATAGAAAGAATATCTATAGCCATTAAAACTCAACAGGATGGACATGTCTGTTAATGGCACATAAGTATAAACTGTGGGTAACTGCTGCAAGGGATCTCCTTCTTCTCTCCCTAAATTCTGCTACTTGGGGAGATCCAAGAGCAGTAGTTCATGAAGGGCAACCCTCCTCAGAAAGAGTGATGAAACAGGCATGTCTGCCTCAAAAGGCTCTTAAATCAAAGAGCAAGTGAGGGCTTGCCCGCACTAAATACTGAAAAAATAGCAATAGTCAGACGAAAGGCAGACTTCTAAAGCTGCTGTAGTAGTAACATTAATATCAGAGGAGCAGAACAGGAGATTTGCAAATGAAAGCAGAATTTGGTGCTAAAGTGTGAAAATGCTACAGTCAAACAGCGCCTACTCCAGTGGCTATAAGCCATATTATACACGAGGCATATATTAGCTCCAGCCTTCTGACAAAACATAAGTAGAAGGACAAATGTCATTAGTCCATCACATGTGCCAGAGGCAGGAAACTTCCATGAGCGTTCACCCAACAGTTATATTTCTTTCTCGAAATATAGGTTAAGTGGGATGTAGAAAACAAATGGGACATGCCACCTCCCAAGTACACAGGAAGCCACCAGTCAGAAGACAGAGGTGTTTTTGTGAAAAAACGTTCATGACACCTGCTCCTGGGTGCTGGGGTTTGACTGGGTTCTGCTTCTCCCCAGGCAAAAATCTGCTGCATGTGTTCCCAGTGCATGACCAGCCCATGCCCTACAGTTTTCCTTTTAGACTTCTAGCAATGAATTCTTTTTTCCTGCTGACTTTCAAGGGGTCTGACTTGTCTTTCCAAGACACTTATTCTGTTCTGGTTAGGGCTTCCAAAATCCATTTTTCTCTTCAAAGCCACCCAGGGTCTTCTGTGTAGTGGGCTGGCACACTGCTGCAGCCAAGTAGCGTGCGGGTAGGATGCCCAGCACAGCCTGTCTGTGAGCCATGGAAAACAGCTGGGGAGTCACCCCTTTTCCACAGTGCCTCCAAGCATGATGAGATTGACAGAAGGAACATTTTAAAGGAAGTAGCTTGGGTATCTTGAAGGCAATGTCATCTTTAAGATGGTACAACAGTTACACAAAGGAACAAGCAAAGGCTTTCTGTTTGCAACCTTTAAAATAATTCATAGATTCATAGAATGGCCCAGGTTGGAAGGGACCTTAAAGTTCATCTTGCTCCAACCCTCCTTCCATGGGCAGGGATGTCATCCACTAGACCAGGTTGCCCAGGGCTACATCCACCCTGGTCCGAAACACTGCCAGGATGTTGGAGGAAGTCCTAGAAAACAGTGCAGGAGATATTTCTTTTTTTGAAGTTGTGGGTTAATTAATTACTTAGACAATTTTGAAAATCTCACTCATTGTTTGTCATAACAAACTTCCCTTCTGCCTTGGAAACACACTTTTCTCTTGGTTACAGCAAGATAAATGAGAAGTGAATTCATTAAAGGCAAAAACATTATACAGCACAGAAGGTAAATCAGACTTTCAACCATCAATAACCTCCTCTGCTTCTCCTGGATAAGGCAATGATTTTTCAGATGTTAGACTAAATTTTTTTATCATTTTCAGAAATTTACCTCCCATGTAATTCAGCTCCCATATAGGAAAAGTAGAGTACAATTTGGCTGGTTTAGTTGTAGGAAGGCTAATTTTTCATTGCCTTGACAGTACAAAGGTCATTAAAGTGGGTCATTAGTTACACTTCCATGTAATTTAAGTGGCCATGGCTTAAAAAGTAATTCATCTCAGAGTCTGTACTTTCTGCATTGCAAGTAGGTCGGGTTCAAGAAATTCCCATTATTTAGAGAATGGCAAAAGAACGTACTTGAGAAAGCTAGGTATAACTGCAAAAGATGAAATTACACTAGCAATTTAAGTTAATATTCAACTATCTGTGGTCACTATAAAAAATAGCACCACATAATACAATGGATATGAAATGAATTAAAACTGTGACCTACAAGTTTAATTATATCTACAGACCTCTTTTGAATGAAGAGCTGGATGAAGTTTCTAGAAAAAAACCAACCAAATACAAAATATCTAAATGTTTCCATTTAAAATTCTTATTTGTTGTGTATTTTATTTTTACACTCTTCTTAACATACTTCTGCATTTGAAAGGGCAAAATCCTTTAAAGAGGTCATTTTGAAATCCACTGACCACTGGTTGCACAACATGTGTGTAAAACCAGAAGATCTACCTTTCACCACCTGATCCTTTTCAGATGCTGTAAAAGTCTTTCTGTGTCTATAAAATTCATCTCAGAGGGAGTGGTGTAAAACCTGATGTGATGAAATGCATCTATCTCAATATATATTCATTCATGTGTTCAGAAACACCCCCCATCAATTACTAGTGAGGACATGTTTACTGGCTGTCTCAAACATCAGCTTGGGCTGGTTAGCAATTTTTACAGGCGAGAACACTGCATATAAGAGCATGAAGTCAAATGAATGGTGAGGAGCTTCACTGAACATCTAATTGACTGATCAACAAAGATGAATGAAGAGCAGAGGAGGAACAGAGAGTGAGTCTAGGAAGAAAATAACTATGGAGTAACAGGCTGGGCTGATTGCATGCAAAAGTTCTGATGGTAGAAGAGAGATGGCTGAAATAGGAAGGTTGTTACTTTGCTCTAGGCTACTGGACAGCTTATTAGAGATTTGTCTTCTTTTTCAGCTTTCCTGCTTGTTCAGCTTTAGAGGTTTAACTCTATATTTCAAACTAAGCTTGGGAAAATAAGAGTGGGCTTCAGCCCAGTACACAGAATCAAATCTTTCTTCAAAAACCCCAGAAGTGCTCTTTGTGCTTGTGGACGCCAGCCTCACACAGCAGCAGAAATGCTGTGCAATCGGCAGAGGGATCATCCCTGATATATCCCACCCATAACCTCCAATGCTGATATGTCAACATGTTTCTGTTATCCAAAATTCTCCTGGAAAAAATTTGCCTCCCATTATTAGGGCCTCCAGAATGTCAGGAGAAACCTCTGTACTGAATGCCAAGAGCCAAGCATCATTCAGTCCAGTGCCCTTCACATCCTGCAGTATTAGGGATTTCAATCCTGCAGTTTTGCTCACATAACAGCAAAGCAGAGGCAAGGAAAGGCTTGCACCTTGCACAGTAGCACACCTTCTCATGCTGATAACAAGTCCACAGAAAAAGATATTATTGGAAAGATATCCTCAGAGAAAGCACTCATATAACATAGCTTGGAGGAAAAGATGGAAGTTGTTATTTCATTCCAGGAATAGCACATAATTCTCCCCTAGGTGATGTGGGGCATGTGTGGATGGGCAATGGAATGTGTTTTTAATGGAGCTTTTTCTATTTCCAGCTGCATAACAAAGTGGCTGGAGAAATTCTTCCCTAAGAAAATAGAGAAGTATGAGCCTGTGACTAAGATAACCTTATGTATTTTTTGTCTGAAGATATCTGAATTTTTTTCTGAGCTTAAACAGGGACCACACAGAGAGTTTTTTGGGGAACAGCAATCCTCTAAGTACTGGCTGTGCTAGTCTAATTTGATGGGAGACAGGAGAAATCAGCTATTTCTTATCTCAAACACAGACTGGGGTGTGCTTAGGGCCTCAGGGACCAGCAATAAAAACCTTTGGAAATGAGATGACTTATACATTCTGTGGGTTAATTGCCAGTTTGTTGCATCACAGTCTATATCAATTACAATCTCAGTGAAATTGGGCCCTCTTAAATAAAAATTAGGATTCCATGACATTTGAACTATAAGCAAGGTCACAGTAATAGTAACTCTTTTTTCAGCTTCTCTTCAACTACAGAGAAACTTCGAGGTGGCAGAAATCCATTGCAGCTGCTTGTGGACATTGTTTCAAGGCTTTTTGGCACTTTTGTGGATGCAAATTTGGCCCTCAGAGGCCCTTTGGGATAGTTTTCATGCTGTGCTCTGCTAGATGATTGCTGTCTTGAACCAACACTGCAAACCTTATTCTAAAATAAAATAAGAAAATGCAACACTTGAGAGAAGGAAAGCAGAAAGGGCTGGTCTGAGAAATCTTTCACATGTTTCTTGTGGTCTCTGATTTTCTTCTGCCCCCGGAAAGTCCCAAAATAAAACATGATATTTGGAGGTGAAGAAAAATAGCCTGGCTAGTTTTCCTGGTAAAAAAGGTATCCACTCTTGAGCCTATGGAAGAAGATAGCCTAAGACATTACCTCCCAGCTTTCTTTGAAGCGAGTAGAGCAGGACAAAGTTTGTCTTTTTTCCTTTCTGCTCCTCTGCATTTCTTGTCCCCCAGCACTGCCTGTGGAGTGATCACTCAATGTGACATTGCATGAAATAGGTCTTCACAAACATGATCTCTCTTTAGGAAATTATCTGCAGGCAAGGCATGTCTTCATAACACCTCACAGTCACACATAAGACCTCATAGTGGCTTTCTGGTCCTGGCAACCCTTTCTCACACTAGTGCACCTCCAACAATGACCAGGTTTTTGTCATCGACATGGTTATTGGGCTAACACATCTTCCCAGGTGCCTTTCCACATCTTGTAAGGTCGTAACTCCATAGAGAACCTCAAGGACACCTTGCCAACTGAAATGGCTGGTCCTAAACACCATTCCCTTGCAAGAGCCTACAGGGCAGTGCCTGCATCTCTTGATCCTAGCACCTTAGTTCTTCCTTTGATAAGGTAATGTTTTCTTTTTTAGCTATACTCCACGCATTTGTCAAGGACACATTTGTTGTGAAACTTTAAAAGGTAAGTAGCTCTTTGCTTCAGAGTTATGGGGGATTTTCTGGTTTTTTTTTTTGTTTGTTTGTTGTTTTGTTGTTTTTTTTAATGTAATAATCTCCACTAAAGGCACATTTTTAAATTCTCTGTATGTTGCAGAGTCATTGCAAGTGATTGCTTTTTAGACTGCAGTTGCTTTTAAATTGGTGACGCCAGAGCAAGACTCTGACAGAAAAAAAAATATCTGCAAACAACTTTTTTAAAGTAGCTATTATTAAGGAAAAAAAGAAAGAGAGAAAGAAATCAACAGCTGGGAAAAACAGTGAGTGGTATCTAAGGCACTTTGCCTGTAAAATAGGAATTGACCAGTATTTTAGAATCTCTCTCCAGTTATTTACATAGCTATCCATAGACAAACCAGTATACTGGTAAACAGTCTTCACTTTTAGCACTATCTGGAAGACTTCAATTTGACAAAGGGTTCCAGAGGAAAAATAATATGTTTTCAGAAAATGATCTTTGATTACTTTTGTAGGCTGGAGCAAAGAGAAACAAAGGAAATGGTTAAATGTTTGGGGTCCTGACTTTTGCTACAAGAGATTTGTCAGGTGAAGCTGCTATTTCTGACTGCAGTTGGTGCAAAGCACATGCAAGATGCATTTCAGATGCCAAATACTAAGCTTCAGGAATGTGATACAAACCTTTTGTTTCTTCTGTCCAGTGAAGTCTGTGAAGTGTCTGTTTTCTCCTCTCAGCCATACATACCCAAATACCCTTGGCTGTTGAAATAATCGCTTGGAGGATACACTGACCCCAATATGGATAAAATGTACATGTCGTTCTCTCATTCTCTCCCTCTCTTTTCTTGCCTAACATAATCCCTTCTCCTATTCCCCAATGAAAGCAATAGAAATTTTTTCTTGTGTATTTCCCTTGAGTCACTTGTGGGTGGGCATAAATTAAATGATTATGGCTGCTGTGCTACTCTCTTGAGAGAGGGATTAAGCCAGATTTGAAACCAAGGAAAGGTCAAGAAAAGTAACGTGTACCCCCTCTACATTAATTGGAAGTGCATGCTGACCTTCTACACAGCATGTCAAACACCAGCTGCACTGTACAGAAACAAACTTGTTCCCAAGCACTATTGAGCAAAGACTCAGAGTGGGAGTTTTTATTCCAGTTACTTTTCACTTTATTGTGCAATGCAGTATTTACTCCCAAAACCTCCCAGTCAGCTGTTTTCCAATTCCATGATTCAAGGTAAGTCAATAAATGGTTGTTGGAGAGGAAAATGATCACAATCAAATAAGTGCTCTGCTTCAACATGTATACACGGGCAATGGTTTTCAAGAGGAAGGGTGTGAGCCATAAAAGCAGATTAAACTCACAAATTAATCAAAATTCAGGCAGCAGGATTCAGATTTCTGAGTTGAAGTGCTCCTCTACACAGGACCTGAAGCAAGATCTCTGCATCTGAACCATCTCAAGTTCCTACAGAGACCATGTAAATATTGGAGTCTGTCATGACCTTTCTGGTCCCTGCCAAATTAGTAAACCTAGTTTTATTGCCTCTGCATCTCAGTGTAGCTAGAAAACTAGAGCAGCCTCTCCAGACTCCAAAGGCAGTCACACACACATCCTCCAGTGCTGAAAACAATCCTTCTCCATCTCTGTTCTCCCCACCTTCCTCAACATGGGAAGATGTTTAAAAAACACTTTTAATAGCTGAAATAGTGTCTCATCATTGCAAATTCTGTTTCCAGTGTATTAATGACTACTGTGTGACAAGCTACTGTATACTACCAAGCCTCATGCTGCAGAGTTTACCATCTTCCACAGGGACTCATTTTGAGGCTGGTGAAAAATACCTAGATCACTAACTCAGAAGTACTTTATACTCATTATGTAAATGGTACTTCAAGGCACCAAACAAAGGATATTCAAGACCTACTTAATACCTGCTAAGACACAACGATGTTTTTATATCTCATTCAGATTCAACTGTTTACATGCAAGTTGTCATCATATCTACAGTTCTTCCAAGACTCATTTTCTTCACATGTTCAAATAAATGGAAATAAATAAATAAGGAAAAAAGAAATGTTATTCAATGTCTATGTGGATTTCACCCCTTTCTCTTCACTTTCCAAAACTATAAGCCCATTGTACTCTACCAAATTAGTACATAATTAACTGGATAAAAAGCACCAGCCTTCTTAATTTCTGCCTTTCACACAGTTACTTTCAGATAGAGGAGAACATGGGAATTTACTGTAAATATAACCTATGGCTTAGAATTGAAAAGGAATGCAAAAGGACTACCTTGACATCTGACAGCTCAAATTGATTCTTTTCTTGCTGGCAGAGAATACACTGTTTCTCCGTGTGTGTGTGTTTTAAAGCAGGGAATTAATTCTGCCTTTTAAGGAGAGAGGGAGGATACATTATTTTCACTCAGGGGTCTAGTGCCTGCCACTTTATATCTGGTCTAAGGTGATCTTTGTAAGACCCTTGTATCAGAAAACTTTACTCCTCTCCTGACTGTAAACATGTTTCACTTATGTTTTCAGCAGAGTTGGAGACAGATCAAATCCTTGACACCATTATAGCACTTGTACAACAAAATTTTAATACCCTATAGGCCATTTCTGTATGTATATTTTATAACATGAGCTCCATATACATCAGTCTATAAAATTAACTCCATAAAAACATACTTTGAAGGAGAATTCTATGATTGTATACTTAGACACTAAATCAGGTGAACACAATTTTATATGGCAGGCAAAATATGTCTTTGTCAGAAAAAGACTTGCTCTCCTTAGCTTAGCTCAAAGTTGAAACTCAAGCAGTTGAAAGGTCACCTTGGCACTTGGTTTTGGTCCAAGCCCAAATCCATCCAAATTTCAAAGGAGCCTGAGTCCCTCACTTTCCTCCTTTGCCTTGATGTGAGTGGTTCAGAATCCTATGAATTGACCCCTCCTTGAGCAGTTAGCCTTGCCTTGTGGTTCATGTTTGTGTTCACAAAAAACCTGAGTGGTGCTTCTTGCTTGGTCTGAAAACTGTAAGTAATGCAAGAACCAGACTTTCCCCTCTGGCATCAAGTGCAGAGTCCAGCAAGAAGCCACTCCTGTTCCATCAACAGTTTGCAGAGTATCAGCAATGCAATTAACCTAATGCCAGAAATGACAATGTGCCCAACCCTTGTCTGTTCTACCCATGCTTTGCTCCCAAAGAAGTGCCATAGAATTCATTGCTAGGTAGTTCACCAAACCATCATTTAATCCTTATTTCTAGCTGAGGCTCTACCATATTCAGTTTTCTTCCTGTCATCTTCTTGGATCTGCAGAAGTTAACACAGCTGACGTGTAGGCCTTCCTGATATGAAGCCATATCATGTCATGACTGACTTCCTTTTTAGTGGTCCATCAGCTAGCTCTGCTTTCCCAGTGCCCTTCAGACAGTTTTTCTTAAGGGGCATTTTATTTTTATGCAAGCATCTCCAAAGAGGGAAACCAAGAAGAATCACAGGCCAGATTTAGGTGGTGTGCTCTAAGATGGACAACATCCACAGACCTTCCTTCATCCCATAAATGTGTCACCCCATCATAGAGGGAGATCAGGTTAGTCAAACAAGACCTGCCCTTTGTGAACCCATGCTGACTGGGCCTGATCCCCATAATTTCCCAAATCATCCTTCCATTCCCTTCTTATATATGGAGGCAACATTGGCTGATTTCCAGTCTGCTGCTACATCCCCAGTCAGCCAGGACTGCTGAAAAAGAATGCAAAGTGGATTGGTGAGCACCCCTGCCAGTTCTTTCAGCTGCACTCTTGGGTGCACCCCATCCAGCCCCATAGATTTGTGTGCATCCAGGTGATGCAGCAGGTCACTGACCACCTCGTCTTGGATTATGGGGGGAGTGGTCATTCTGTACCCAGTCCCTGTTTCCTAGTTCAGGAGTTTGGATTCCCTCTATATAATTGGTCCTATTACTAAAGACTGAGGCAAAGAAGTAATTAAGGACCTCAGCATTATCTTCATCTTTTGCCACTAAGTTCCCTCCTGCATCTGTTAGGGGATGGAGGGTTTCACTCGTCCATCTTTTGCTATTATTATATTAAAAGAAACTTTTCTTGTTATTTCTTACCATGGAGGGCAGGTTGATTTCTAACTGACCTTAAATAAGACCAGAGGAGCTGCCTGAGCCCTCTACACCCTCCCTAGTGATTACAGCTTGTTATGGACTGAACAAAGACAGCCATCCTTGCAAACAAACATGCTTACCAACTGTGTGTCTTTGCCTAGAAGAAAAAACTATGAATTATTCTGTGTAATCATACTTCTGTATTATAGCTCCTGTCAGCTTATTTTAATATATTAGAGTAACAAACCAATCTCAGTTCCACAAATTTTAAAGGAGAACAAAACCCCATGAAGTATATATAACAAGAGCTGTATGTTGGTCTCAGTGTTGCAAACTTCCCATACCACATGCTGCAATAGTTGTATAGCACACAGAAAAGACAGATACAAGTCTTTATCTGTATCCTTGTCTGCTCCAGCCAGCACAGTATGAGAGTTCATTAACTTGATTGAAAGCACAAGTGCCTTTTCTCCCCAACCTATGAGAGGGATACAGATTCGAAGTGGCAGAGAACCTACTCTGCACCTGCTCAAACAGCCCTCTAAATCACATCCTCATCTGTGGCTCTAAGCCACGGAGTTAGACTGTGGCTTCTGTAAGATCAGCTTGTTTTTCAGAAGTTGCTAAACTTCAGCCTCTTGGATGCCTTTGTGACAGAAAGCACTCAGACAGCTTCTGCTGCAATGTTATCCAGACATGCTTGCCAAGGAGTCTTGCCCCCTGCAACATGCACTACTGGAGTGAACAGCTAAGCCTACTGAAGCCTGAAATGAATTGTGCCTAATCAATCCCTTAGAAAATCCCTGGGCTTCTCCTTAGACCTTACTAGGCAGTTTCTATAAAACATGAAAAAATAATTTGAATGGAGGCAATGGTCAGGTTAGATAAACACAGCAAGAGAAAGTCCTCCACACACAGAGAGCTTGCTGCTTTTTGGCTTTCCACATCCCACATCAAATGATACGGCATTCAAAGATTAAATGTGAATCAGGCTAAACCAGTGCCTGGCTAAAGTATATGTCTCAAGCTGCCTGCAGTTCTTTGGTATATTAGGTGTCTTTTTCTGTGTCTGCCTGTCCTGCCCACCAACCCATGTCAAGACCAGCTGGTGAGTTGACTGGGCTGTGCAGAACAGCAGCACCACATCCCTCTGTGTATTACTGGCACACAGAACTCACTGCATGGCAGCTGGGGAACCCTTCCAAGGGGGAAGGAGCAGCTGAAGAACCAGGGAACTGCTGTGTCTCTCAAAAGACACAAAGGGGCTCTGTTGAGGTAGAGGAGAAAAAGCAGGGGCTCCTAGTTATCACTCTGAGCCGAGGCCTGCCACACAGCTAATGAGGGCATGGATGGTGCCTGGATCTCTGCAGGGACAGGTTGACAAAGGCGTGAGAGAAGGTGGCTCTATTTTTCCTTGGTTAACCATGGAAGTATAACTTTCTTGTGGGCTCTTTTATTTATCATGGGCCCACCACAAAAAGGTGCTGCATTTTGCAGATCTTTATGTGTGCACAACAGGACATGAGCCACCTCTCTGGAAAATCACAGCAGGACATAAACAGCACTATACATCACAACGAGAACAACTGTAGTAGCAAACTGAAACGGTCCAGGGCTTGGATCCATTCACTAGCACACAGGCATTTGCACTGTGTAACTGTTAGTGTCCCTACTGGCACAGTTTTGGCCTGTGCTAACTGTCCTAGGAGATGCCAGGGCATGTTTTGGTGCTGGAGGCTTTTCACAATAAGCAGTGCTGTTGAGATTGCTTTGTTTTGGGAGGAGGACACCTTACCTATATGATTGCAAGCTGTGCCACTTGCTGTCAAGGCTGGAGGAAGATCCCTAGTCTGGTTTATTTGCTAGTAGAGACACAGTCATTGAGGCTAGAACTGTCCTGTTTCTGTGCAAAATTTTGTAATTATAGTTAAAACTATTCTTAACAATAAACCATAGCTATGCTAGTAATGCAAGAGTGTATAAAATACTAAAATGCACATTTGAACATTTATTGAAGTGGTGAAAGAATAAGTCAGATATATTTGATGATACACAGTGTATCTGTATTAGTTTTTATGCTAAAAATACCTGCCAAATAAAACCTCCCACCATTCCTCTGACTATAATGTCTGACTATAAAGTACTTTCTTGCCTGTCAGGCTCTGGAAGGTTGGCTGCTCCTGATCTAGGGCAAGCAACATTTAACATCACAACAATCAGCAATGATCAAAGCTACTTCAGCTGAATGTTCATTTTTTGCCTGTGATACCAAGTATTATCTACCATGGCACACACTGGCTGCGTAGGATCCTTTCTTCCAAAGGGATAATTCCTCACTGAGACAGACAGCACCAACCAAGCTAATCGTGTTTGTTGTTTACAATATCTGCTCTGAGAAGTTGCTCTGCTGTCAGCAGAAATGCTGACAGGGGTGAGAAGAATTTTTTAAAATGTCGAAGTTATAATTATTCTCACTCCATCAAAGCTCTCCTTGAGACACTTCGCAGTGATGTTCACCCCTTCCTGAGCATCCTGCCTGTCAGGAAGCTCAGTTCCTCTATCTCCAAAACCACAGGCAAGAGGTGAACCAGAAACCATGACAAGAGGTGAGGCTGCCCCAGCTTCACATGACACAGGTGATGTGCATCCATTCTGCAAGCCACAGGGACGCAATGAGAAGAAGCAGAAATCCTGAGATTGCCTTTCTCTTTCCTCTTCAGGTTGCTGCATGTGGGGAGTTGCCTACAAACATCCACAGAGTTTTAATTCCTCTTTAAAACCCCACCTTGCTGTGACACATACAAAATCCAACCTCATCTTGCTGTGACACATACAAAACCCAACCCCATCTTGCTGTGATATACAAAAAACAACCCACAACAAAATGTGGGTTCAATATGAAGGTTCAGTAAGTTGAGATAAGTGCTCATCAGGTTGCTGTGACTCCACCAGGCACACTGTATTTCCAGCAGTCTCTCTCAGGACCCCTTGAGATGCCTGAAGTTGAGCTTTCAAAGGAGTATTCAGAAAAAAGGCCCACTTCTCTCTACCAGCAAAGAGCCTAGAGAGACAGGCACCCCCTGGGTTAGGGTTACTCTTAAGGACCTTTCTTTCTCCTCTCACCACTCCATTTCCACTCTAAGTATTTGAGTTCCTTAGCCGGCTTTAAATAGAAATCAACGGGAAGGACAAGCAAGGCTGATCAGCTTTGCACACAGCAGGAGGTGCTAGTGCAGTCATCAAGAATTAGCACATGGATTTCAAGCCTGGGACAGAAAGACAGGAAAGATGTTACACCACACACGCAAGTTTCAACTCAGCATCACTGAAAAGACTCCAAGAAGTAAGGCTCTCTTACAGGTAGCATGACACCTCTACCTTCAAATCAATCACTTCAGATTTACCCCGTGCTGCCATTTGCATCCCTTTTTCCAAAGGAAGCATTGCAGTCTTGGATTAACAATTTCCATTCAGAAAAAAAGAAAGTCATATTAACAGATCACAATCACCTACAAATCATTTGTAAAAGAAGGGGTCCTTATCAACTTGTGTAAATCATGAAATAAATTCATTACTTATTCTCTGTCAATAATGAGCAACTTGTGTATTGGTTTGGGATATATTGCGATAACAGAAGATAATTTTCCCGTGACAACATTAAAACCCAGGGAGCCTTTTAATTGAAGGGTTCATTTTCATTTATCCCAAACAGCCAAATGACAATTGAAAACAATGTAGCACAGCAGTGACATAACAAAGTAATTCTGAAAGCAGAGTTTACAGATGTAAACACCAAAAAAGGCTGTTGGGTGTTTTTTCTTCCAAGCAGTGTATGAACTTGCCTCTACCAACTGTTTCCAAAAACAAGCTCTTCGGGCTTGTGGCAGATGTCATAACTGTAAGTTTAGTGAATGTGTGGAAATCTGAGGGGTTATTTATAAAGGTCTCCAATGTAAATATTGATGAGCCAGCTGTTCAGCTAGTTTACTCAGCATAGATGTACTGTACATGTGAACCAGAAACCTAAAACCTTAGCCCAGTGGAACTCTCTGGATAAGAAAAGAAACCCTTTCCAGTCTTCAGGCCTGTAGTTGTATTTCCTCAACAGAAAAGGTATCAAAGTGTCGAGACAGCTACTCTCAATCCTCAGTTCTTTGTTTCTTATATTTCAGATCTTTACCTTTACCAAAATTGTTTATATTTGCAAAGTAGAAAACATAAACATATTTGCTCAAATTGGTCACTTCCCCCTAGAAATCTTGATTTCTACCTGCTGCTCTTTTGAGTCTGAAAACCATTGGTCCTTGGGTTTTTCTGCTAGTTCCATCTACAAATGCATCATGGTCAACACATTTGTATGTTTGCATCCCATCCACAGAAATCCTATAGAAGCAGGTCAGAGCCAGGTAACACATGTGGTGCAAAGCTCTGTTACTTGACTTTACCCATTGACCGTGCAAGAGTCTACACATCACCAGGTGTACTGTCACCCAATGGGATACACCTTTCTAATGATATAACTCCTGCTTTCTTTTTGATGAAAAAGCAGAAGCAAGACTATTCTTTGTCTCTCTGACAGTGCCACTAACTTCACAGTTTTCTCACTGGTGTGTTGCAGCAAGGGGAAGTGCTTTGATGAAGAAATGGTCATCTTGCCCTAGTTTCATAATGGCTTGATATTAGATCCTAACAAGAACTACTCGAATGCCTCAAACACTTTTCCTTTTTCTTTCCTTTTCTCCTTCCCTCACCTTATGCTTTGTGATCACAGTAATAATGCTCTTACACATCTCTTACACTCCTTCTGCTACCCTATTCCTTCGACCCAGGAGGGCTTTTCTGCAAGTTACAATATTTTGTGATTGTTATCTGATTTCATAAACCATATAGAAAGCTAATATTAACTGTAGATGTACCTTATTGTACTTGCACCTGGTGCATCATTGTTCACCATTCAGTGACCCTCTGAATAGCACTGCATGCAGTTGACCTGGCATTTACCTTGCTTTTTTTCTAAACAGTCTTCATCTTTCCTCTAAACTGCTTTGGGGGATTCAGCTGTCATAAGCCAGCTTGTTCTCCTTCTTCCTTTCATATGCACATGAGACAACATATTTCTCTTTCTATATAGCCCTATGTGCTCAGACCACTTGTCTCCCTTTACACCTGCAGTACTGTTTCATTCTCATTATGAGGCAGCTGCTTCCTATTAACTTCACCTGGGATATTTGATAGCATGTATAGGACTTTTACCCTCTAGCCGTGTGCTGTGCAATTCTCCCCTACATTACTTCAACAAGCTTCTTTAATAAAACTGCACTAAATGTGTTGTGGTGATTTTTGTCCAGAGATTCAGGAACTACATTTCCTTTCCTTCAGTGGAGACTTTGGCTTATCACAACAAAGTCAAATACTTTGGGTTTTCATTGCATTAGTTCTGCTAGTGAAAGCTGAGCATTAAAAGCCCAAACAAATAACAGTTTCATACATTACATAACAACCAAGCAGCCATTGCTGAGATCTGAAAGGGAGAATGTTTGCAACTCTATTATTAAGCAAGACATTTTTTTCCCTCTTCATTGCAACTAAATTGTGAAGATTGCTCCATAAAAAGAAGAAAGCCAGTCAGACCAATGGATACCTTTCCTTTGAAATAGAAGATTAAATGTAAACACTGAATGACAGATTCTTAAAACCTGAAGAAGAGATAGTCAAAAGACAAGAGTAGCTGTTGTATTCTTAGTTGTTCTAGGCTTATGAGGGAGAAAGTAATTTATCATGGTATATTTTTTCATGGTTGAGGCAGTGAAAAACTAAGATTGTGTTGTCACTAGAAAAATTGGTAGTGTCAGCATCTATGTCACTTAAAATCCCTGTAGGGCCTAGGCATCTGTAGATTTTGTTGTTAGGTAGGTAAATAAAGGAAGCATTGTGGTAAACAAAGGAAACAACTGGCACCAACACCTGACACCTAACTGATTTTGGGAAAGTAAAGTGAGCTGATCTACTCTGAAGTTCCCGGCAGTGAAAACAAAATCCAAGTAAGATACAATAGAAAAATAGGATAACAAATTCTCAGCTCTGCCTTGGGACTCCCTCTGGATTCACCTTGGCGGGCACAACATCTGGAGAAATTAAGCATGAGCGCTACAGTGTCCAGTAGAAAGGATGATGTCATACTTCAGATTACTACCTCATTTCCTCTCAGTGCATTCTGACATCAGGCACACAATGAGCCTGTCTATTGTTAAACTACATGTGGTAGGCTGGTGAGCAAGCCAGTGAGACACCATGAGAAATTTCTATCTTTATCTTCTTAAACTGAGACTGCCTTGCTGGCATAAAGAAGCACAAATACTTCCAGAAGGCTGAATTTTCAGAGCCTTAACACAAAGACCATCAAGTTAGTATTCTGCCAATGAGCAAACAAGAACTCTCACAACCATTTGGCTGAAGCAGCTTCTTGCCACACTCAAAATGATGGCTGAGCTTGGGGACGCACACACAGTCCCCAAAGCACCAGCTCAAGCTTCCAAGTGGCTCTGGCAGCCCAGCCACTGCTCTAGACGGACAGCACGGCCGCGCCCCCCAGCACCACCATCTCCTGGTTCCCTCCTTATTCCTTCCCCTCCCTGCATGTGCATGCATGCAGACAGGCAGCCGATTCAGAACCTCAGTGAGAGGAAACAATTCGTTTGTCTGGAGCTGCAGAACCAGGCTAATCTGAAGTACTCTAGCGTTTGAAATGGTCAGAGAGCATGAAGCAGAGCCGTGCAGGTCACAGTAGAAAGAGCCCAGATCTCGAGATGAAAATCTTTTTGTCTTTAAACCCAGAGCAGAGAGATAAGAAAAAAGAGCAGAAAACCATGGGCCAGCCTGCAACCTTCCCTCCTAAAGTCAGAAGGACAGTATGTATCTCTTGCCTGAAACTTTGTTAACTTGAACAGCTTTGCTGTCTGGAAGATTTAGAGGGAGGGAGGGTTAGCTGTATGTCCACTATACTACAGACTTCCCTAGAAGACTTTGTATCATATCCTCAGCTTTGCAGCAGATTTACTAAAAAATACTACATGACAAGCACAATTAAATCCATGTACAATGAAAGGAGACATAAAAAAAAAAATAAATTATAGATGCAAACCAACATGTTTGTCGGTATGATGCAGTGCCAAAATGCTTTAGGTTGTGTGAGAAAGGAGGAAAATAAACTCCAGAAAAGCAAAACTGTTGCAGACTATGATGAGATAGTGCCAGTCCAGTCTATCCTGAAGCAAATTTCCTTCTTTGCAAGAGGACAGGGTAAAAGAAAATTCATATCTGGAAAGTAAAGTGTAGAGAGAGCAACTGGCTTGTGCCCGACAGGAATTTCTCCAGCAGTACAGAGACTCATTAGAATTTTTCCCATGACACACCACAAAAGATGGCTGGAGAAAACAAAGTGAGATGCTGGAGCTCAGTATATTTCTTTGTCCTTGAGAAGCCTGGCCTTGCTGAATCTCACGGGCTAATGCATGCATAATTTGGGGCAGCTGATTAAGTTTATTGTGTTCCTGACTAAATCGAGAGGAGTGAGGGAGGGGGAAAACAAAACAAAGTTGGCTTTAATGAAAGCTCCACAATTGTCTTTAATATTTACATAATATGTTATCATAGTTATCCCTGATTGGAGACTTAAGATGTGAAGAAGAAAATGACACTCTGGAACTCCCCAGATGAGGGAAAAAATAGCAAGAGTACCCCTTCCCCATTACTCCAAGCCAAATCAAAATGCCACTGAAGAGGGGTTGTGTCAGGGTGCTTTATAAAGCTGAGAGCTCTGCCATGGACTCAGACCAACACACATCCTTCCACACACCAGCAGGCTGCAAATCAGATGGCTGTGCTGGCAAAGTCCTTAGCATCTACTGGCTTCTCACACCTGGATGGATAGATGCTGTTCCTTTGGCATGGAGCTGGACACTCAGCAGAGACTGAGGAGAGCTGCTTAACCTGCTAAGGGTGTCTGGTGCTAGTTCCCACATTTAATGGAGAAGCTCCCAGTGGGGAGGAGACCATGAATTTCACAGGAGAGGGAAGTAATGACATCTCAGGGAGGGTAATTTTTCCTTAAGATCCATTCCACCAGTGTCAATCATAAGGAATTTTTTAGATGAAAGGTGAGCATGTAATGCTACTGGAAATTAATAGAACTGTCTGTGTTTCTGAACTTAAAAAAAAATTGAGAAGTCTAGGTCTGAATCGAAGGCAGAGAACTCTTGCAGCTGGGAGCTGATCTCTAGTCTGGGTCGGAGTGCTATGGATTAGAGCCACCTTTACAGTGTCCTGGGCTGCAGTCACAGATCTCCTGATGTCTGAATGCAGATGCTCATAACTGCTTGCACATGCAGCATAAATAGCTCCAAAAGAGATGTTTTATCCATGTGTGTGAGGTCCCTTTTGATTTGGGATGCAAAGGCAGGCACGATCCTGCTCTCAGTTTTCCTGCAACCACTTCGAAGGGAAATTATGCATTGCACTTTCCCCTGCAGAAAACTCTCTTCTGTTTTCTCATTGACTTTCCTAATTGAAAACAATAAGTAAGTATAGCTTATGTTCTTTTTGTGAAAAGAAATATTAGGTTGCTGATAATAAAGAGGAAGGACGTAGGAAATACACCTACTGTTGCCAGCTACTCTTGGAGTGGGAGTTCTCTTGGAGCACATGGATTAAACTACGGTAATCTAACTGACTTTTCAGCACTAGGTTACTTTTTCATATGGGCATCAACATATTGATTTACTAGACTTTAACTTCATACTTTTAATTATTTTGCTTTAACTTTCCAGACATTGTAGTGCAGATAAACAAAAAGAAGTTTCTGTCCCTCCTTTCAGAGTATAGCTATGACTCATTGTGCATTTACTTGGAAATATGACACTGCATCACTCTCACTATATTAACAGCAATAACATACAGAAACTGTGCCGATGCTTCAGGCACCAAATATTCCACTTGTTGTCAGAGAGGGCCTATATGTGCACTGCTGTTTTCAATAGCTCCTGACTCAGAATACAGCAGGGACCACTAGCAGACTCAGGAACTACTCAAAGGTTTAGTACCCTGGTCCAATTCATTATTTGTATTATTTTGTCTTCAATATAAAAGATAAAATGCTACAAGTTCATTAGAATCATTAGATATGAAAGACATTACAAAATGCCTGGGGAAACCATTTATAGCTTTTCTCCAAATCCATACCATAGCCAGAATGACAATGTTCAAAGTGGTGTAGTTGCTGGTAACAGCAAGAACATTATGCCAGTAATCGTAGACCTTGTAGAAACGAATACTGGTAGAAAAAGAGAAGTTTTCCTGGAAGCTAATATTGCTGAAATTCAAGAACCAAATATTGCTTTTCTCCTTCAGATTATTTCACTGCAAACTGTCAGACTTTGTCTTCTCTGCATAAGGTCACCATTTGCCTATGGTATGATCTGAGCATAAAGCTAACTCACCAGCAACATGAGTAAGTTTTCAGCAGAAATGCCAAGTCGGGTATAAAGAATAATATGGGAAGAACATTTCTACCCTAACCTACACTACTGATTCTGGAAAACAAAGCTGTAAAAGTTTGGGGTTCAGCATGGGCTGGTGCTTTATTTCAAGTCTAGGCATCCACTCAATTCTGGAAAGAAAAAGAATATTAAATAGGCTAGAAACTGTGCTGTAGGTAGGAGCCAAACTGTTGATGGAAAAAGTGTATTTTCTTCTCCTTTTGGTAGCAAGCAGTTTGTTTTATCCTAGCAGCTTGTATTTGGACTACATTTCCAGACACACAAAAGTTTTGTGAGAATAAGGTAGCTGAACAAGTGGTCCTTTTCACAACTCTTCTCTGTTTAGATGGTATTTCAATTGGAGATGAACATGGAACACTGGTTGAGGTAGAAATTCTTTCTGTAGCTCACCATCCTCCACTGCACAGTGCATTACAACATTTGTTGGCTTTACTTAACTGTAAATGAAAAACTAACATCAACATCTGCCATCACTTCCACTACATATTGTAATAAATAATAGTCCATTTGGCTCACAGCCCTTATTCTCCTGCTCTAGAGAATTAAGAGCTAGGGAGTCCACCAAGAATCAGTAAAATTGGGAGACAAGAAAAGATGGCTAGAACTTTGTGACTGATTTGACTTTTATTGGAACTGTGTTTTGCCAAGAGTTGAAAATGATCTAAAGCAATACAAACACAGATAGATAGATACAAATGGGCAATTAAATAGATTCCAGATCTGCTTTTCTCTGGTGTCTTTTGCATTGACTGCAGTGGATGCAGGGATGGTCTACTGGCCTATTATAAAATATCCACTGGCCTGATATAAAGTTTTATGATAGAGTATGAATTCAATGTCAGACTCTAGAACTTTGCCTTGCTCTGATGTTTTTTCATATATTACCTTTGCTTCATCCCACTTTTAATTAAGTTGGGAAATCCTTTGCCTCACTAGCTCAAGAGTTTATTAGCTAGATACTTAAATAATTCTGCTTCTTTTTAAGACTTTAACACTTAACTCCTGGACACAGAGAACATAGGAACCCTATTCCCACCTCTTCCATCACTCTTTTCAGCCACATGCAGCACTTCTGTCCTGGCTTTATACCCCTTACATTGGTGACAACAGAGGAAAGGAGCATTTTCTCATCTTTGCAATAATTTGAGAAATTTAACTGATACCCAGTTGCCATATGCCTTTTTTTTTTTTTTTTGTTTAGTATCTATTAATAGCACAAGAAGAGATGAAATTTGAGTGTTAAATATCTGAAATACACTAGTCAAGAACAGATTTAATGTAAAAATTATTCCTTCCTTCCTCCAGATCAGTTGTTTGAAGGCATGAACTACTTCATGTAACACAGTCCAAACTTCACAGCTGGGTCACATCTGCCCACAACATTAAGGAAACTTCTTATTTTATGAAGTTGTTCTGAGTGAAGGCATCCACACATTTACTTCCACCACTCCAAGGCTGAGGCTTTCTGTACTGTTCTAGAACCACAAAGGCTTCCCTGAGTTTGGGTTTGTAAACATTTGGGGCTCAAGCTGTCTAACACAAAATGGGCTATTTCAAAGAATATATCTGGGGTTTCACTCATTGCTAGAAAGCCCATTGACACCTGGCTTTCCTCAGTATTCCAGTCACAGATTTGGCATTAGAACTGTCAGAACATGTTGCAATCACTCAGATGACTAATACATTAAGGTATTTTTGTGGCAGAGGGTTGGAATACTTCCCACATTTCCCATTTTGTCTTTTCAATAGAGACAGATTATCCCTTACTTTCATTCCCTCTTAAGTCCCTAAAATGTACACTTCATCAAAACATAATGTCCAAGTAAGTTAAGACCTGTGGAGCATATAGGGTCCTTCCTAAATTGGACACTGTGTAACCTCCTTTTCTGAGAGCTCATCATCTGAGGATGAACCAGGAACTTACAGAAACAAGGCACTGTATATTTGTTGTCCCAAGACCTGGACCACTTGAGTTCCCTAGCTGCAAGATAGGAAGCTGAGGCCAGAGAGCTCTCGAAACTCAGAGGCTGGTGTCAGCTGGGATCCTGACAGGGGCCCTTCAAAACAAGAAGCCTCTGAGATCCTCCCATGCCAAGACAGATGCTCATTTCATTTCAGGAGGGATTAAGTACAGTTCCATGCAAATAAGATCAGTTCATAAAGTATGTAAAATATGGGATTTTTTCAGTCATGAGGGTCAAGTTTCACATACAAAACTGAAATTCAAAGTGCAGCTTAAGTCCTTATATTTCCGAATATTCAAAATACTCTCTTTTCTCTTCTTTTCCAGTTCAGCATTGACCTCTGAAGACACATCATGCATAAGATGCCCTGTATTAGGAAAGCCATCTATATTTAGAAGATCTCACAGCCCTTAATTTGATATTAGCTGTACATCAAACAAAGAAACAAATTACCATTTCTGTTGCCTGAGGGCTTCCATAAACCTTAAACAGTCCTGATCTTGGTTTTGAGATCCAAAACATTTTAGATTTTGGATCAAGACACAAATGGATTGTGTCTTGAACAGAAGATGACTTCTGTTCTTTCTAGGTCTTCTGTGTTTTTTCTCTGCTGCTTCTCCAACAGTATTCTCTGAAATACCTCACAAGAGTTACTTCTTTTCTCTCAGCTTTCATTTGGGCATGTGCGAAGATAACCTTGGTTTTATGGAGGTCTTAAGGTTGCACATACCCCTGTGTTTTCTGTGCTACATAAGGAAATCTGAAATACATGAAAAGGCTTTGGCATGTGCTACTCTATTTATGTTTTCTTTCCATGGGTTTAGTATTCTGTGTGGAGTTCATTGTTTGTGGTGAGAATATGACTTTTCATTCCCTTGCTCCTGCACACCAAGGTCCTGATTCCACAGAAGCTTCTGCACTCACCTAGACGAGATGATATCCTACAGCCTTCTGCTGTGGGTAAGGATAGCAATGGGAACCAGCATGCCAGGACTTCCCACTCTTCTGACATACCTTGGGCACAATGGTAATCTCCTTTTGATATAAAACCAGAGTAAAACAGGTTAATACATTTTTCTTTCTGTGCAAAGACAATGGAAATATTAAGCAGAATATAATAATATTTACTAATGCAAAGTAGCTAAAATCCTTACTTTGTAACATGGTGATTGATGTTTTTATTAGTGACTTCAAGTATAAATATTCCTCTACAGTGATCAGCAGCTTCAGGGCCTTTTGATTATTATGATTTTGTATCCTTTCTGGTTTAATTGTAACACATTTTGCACTTCTCTAGTATTATGAAATCTCAAATTATTTTGCAAGCATGAATTCATTAAACCTCATAAAGTCCTTCTGAGGAAACTGTTTAATTAATACACCCAAGTTATGGATGGGCAAATTCAGGCACACAGATATTAAGTAATTTCCCCAAAGTCACAGAGTAAATCATCAAAAAGAACAGGAAGATAATTTAAAGGCCACATGCTGCTCTGTCACACAGAGATGAAGATATCTCTGAAGATAACATAGAACTTGCAGGTTCTCAATAGTTTGAAAGCAGCTTAGGGTGCTCTCTCTCCTACTGCCTGCCAAACCATAGACTCCTCTTTCCGATCTAATTGTTTCAACCAAACTGGGCTTAAGAGCATGCTAGCAGAGCCATAGTGTAGTATCATTAGTGACATCCCTACTACCATGTTGTCATTTAGGTCAAAGGAAAACAGGGCTTTTGATTTTGCCTCTGTAGGATCTTTACTTTTTCCTCTGCTGAAACTCACCCCTGTGCCACAGCAGCACCCCAGCTGCAGCTATAGTCTCTTTCCCTATCTCCAACTGACTTTATTGTACCCCAGATTCAATAGCCTCTCTCTGTTTTTAATGTCTGGGAAGCTATTTGCATCTCTTCTAACATCTCTGATGCGCAAAAGAGACCGGGATGCAATGGAGTTTGACAGTGACAGGTAAACTTTCATTGCAAAAGCCTGTGTCTCTCCAAAGGAAACACTGCTACTACATGATCAACATGGTGACAAGTTTAGGAGGGCTTCTCTTTTGCTTAGAGCTCTTTTCCTTGCAGGAATTGAAACCCACAAGCAAGGCAGCATCATAAGGAGAGAGCAGCAATAATATAACATCACAAGTGCTGCATGTTTAGGGCCACGATGTTGCATATAGCTAAGACAGTCTGCACCCACAGCACTTGTTGAAATTAGTGGATTCTAAAGGCACTGAATATCTCTCCAAACTGGATCAGCACTGTTAGCTAACTGCTTCAGGAATAATTGCATCCATGTTAACAAGGCTCCAAACACTCTTTGGGATTCACACCTTCTCTTTCTTTGAATACAATTCTGAATTAAAATCCCATATTTACCTCAACTCATCCATTCTTCCTTCCCTTTTTTCCTCCTTATTTTCCTCTTAAATGCTACAGAAATTGCTTTCCTGGGACGTGAAAAGTAATGTATGCAAATTGTTACACAGCATTGCCACTGCTGTGGTGCCACTATATTGCTGAGGTAGTTAATTACCAGGATAATGCAGTTTGTCTGCTCTCTATCCCCTTGTGCTGCTCCTAAAAGGAAACAAAGGAAACGACATCAGAGAGACAAAAAGAGAGGATTCAGTCTCCTATTAATAATCACCATAAAGGAAATAAAGAAGTAAAGGCCACTCACAGCACACGTTATACAGCTTTTTATGGCACAGATGTTGAAGAAAGTCATGGAATTGGGTCTGCACCTGGACACGTTATTCACCAAGAGATAAACCTTGAGATCCTTTCTTCATTTACACTGAATTGCTTTTCTGCCAAAAGGAATTTCACAGAAGTGAGATCTAAGTGAAAACCAAGGCCAGTGGCAAGAGCATTGTTTGCATTCACATAATGCCTCTAGCCTTGATTGCAAAAGGATATGTAACTTTGTCCCTCAGAAAGTATTTTGGGATTTACCTTAGAGCTGAAATCCTAATTTCCTGGTGTTTCCAGATGGGACAGTATGTTCTCTATGACTGAGAAACAAGGTCCTCAAAAGAGGCAAGTCATGTCATCACCAAGTGCAATCAGTGATGACTATTCTGAAAGCCAATGACAGAGGGTGGTCCTGAATAAAAATTACATGATTTACCCATAGGGAGCATACAGAGACTTAATAAAAGTATAAAACAAGAAGCCCTATGGATTCTAATGACTACATAATTTTTAGAGCTGTCCTGTGGGATGTAATACCAATAGCCATACTGAATATATACAATTGCTTATTGTATTTAAAGATTTATTTATTTATTTGTTTATTTAAAATTTGTTTCTATTGACCTAGTTCAATCTCTTTATGATCACATTTGTGCTATTCCTTCCAGGAACACTTCCACAAAGGTGTGCTGCTCCTTTTGGTTGACATCCATTAAAAGGGTCAGTTTTTTTGAAAGAGAGAGAAAGAGATAATGAGAAAACCCAGTGCTCACCAAGTGGGTAGGCACCAACACCCCACCTCCAGTTATCTCCAGCCAATAACACTACATCGTGATGAGGTAATGCTTGCATCTGATCCTTTATGGCAGTGCTTCAGTGGTTTGGAATTCTCCTTAAACAAAACAAAACAGGGAGGCTTCTCTCTCTCTGTTGTGTTGATGCAAACTAGCATCTGTATTCAGATCTTCACAGTTGCAGGGAAAGGGGGGCAAGTGGGGAAGGATGCCAGTGTTCAAGCTTTTCTTCCCTTCCCTCTTTTGTAACACATAAGCAAGTTTGAAGAGTTGTACTCATGCAAAATAAAAGAATCCAGGCAGGTGGTTTGGTTCCTGATGCAGACAAATCCCAAGATAGTCTGCTTCCAAAGGCTTCTGAGTAAATTTAGAAAACTGCCATTTTTATATCACCCACAAACCAGTTCGCTTTCCTTTCATCATTCCAGTGCAATGAAGGGAAAAGAAAATATTTTGTGACTAAGTATTTAAAACACATCTGTGCAGGGAAAACCCACAGAAATGTCTTTGTTTTCCTCTGTTTGTGTATTGTGTGTGCATGTCAGTCATGCCTCTATCTTTTCTTTGACAGGAAGAACAGCTTCTTCTGCTGGGGCCAGTGTCACCACAACAGGCAGTTGGTGTATGAGGCAGGCTCCCAAAACAACAGAGCATAGTCAGCTAAACCTTAGAAACAGATTGTGTGTTACAGGCGACACTTTCAGAGGAAGAAAATAATTCCTCTCTTCATGCTTGGGCTCTAGGTTACTTCTACAGGTTTGTAAGGTGGAAGAAAACACCTTGTTACCAACTGAATATGCTTGGTGAGAAGTCACTGCAAGGAAAGAGAAGTTGCACATGATTGTGGTCCCAACCATCCCCAAGGTCCTTCTGACTGCATCCAGAGCAAGAGCCAGCTCAGTGACATTTTCCAGTCATTCTCCTGACTGTAAGAGTGATTTTAAATGGATTAACTACCCTCTCTACTTGCACATCACCAGCTGGATAATTGTCCTTGGCTGGCCGAACATTTTTAAGTACTCATTTTTCTGGTAGAAAAAGAATCTTTCCCCTCAATCAAGTGCAATTACCCCAACCACCTCTTTTTATTGCTGTCTTTCCAGAAGATATATTCCCTAGAGGCTTTCTTGCCAATACCAGTAGATGTTTCATTAAGGGATTATACTGACTTGCTGCATCTTGTGGTCATCTCTCATCTGCAGCAAGCCAACATTAAAACTCTATGGACACAGATACTGGAACGGCTTTTGGGCATGGAGTGGGGTTAGATGGGGCAGAAATGGAGACACACATGTGAATAGCAGTTGGGCCTCTTGAAATAGAGCCAAAACTCCACAGATGCCCAGCTGGGCGGGTACATATAGAGCCTCTGGGGCTGGAAGCCATGGAGATGTTACTTATTTTTGAGATGTCTTCCAATTTAATTGCTGAAGTAGCCCATTTTGTTTTTCTCAATGGGAGTTACAGTGGGAGACCAGAGATACACAGCTTGGCTGTTATTCTAGTATAAATCCATTCCAATAAGGGCAGTGGGAAATCAAAATCTGCGGCCACTTTACGCAGTTCTTGGCTTCAGTCTGATCAGGAAGAAAAAAAAAAGTGGGAACATGTTTCCTATTCACTGCACATCTACTTCAGTGCACCCAGATACACAGATAAAAGTCCAATGAAAAGAATGGAGTGAACATGAAGTCAAAGATATCCCATCTTCTGTGTGGAGCCCACTAGCCCTTCTCCTTAAAGGCAGGAGACACACTAGCTTTGTGCAGCACACTGGGAGAAGATTCAAATACAAGAGATAGAAAAGCTCTTGTACAGAAAAAATGAAAATAACCATTCCAGTTCTATTAACCTTGAAACATTATTTTTAACTTTTCTTGTGGTTTTTATTTTTTAACCAAACATACATTACAATAGGTATCTTAATGTCTGACTTCTCTCTGTTCTGTAGTCAGCTTAGTAAAATACTTCTTTCATTGTACAGTGGTTTCTCCTTTGCCCCTTCCCTTTCTCTCTCCCCAATAGAAAAGGCATTTTGACAAACTTCCTCACTCAGCTCCATTGCAGTCATTTTGTAATGTGAATGTTGCACAGTCTAAGCACAAGACCTTCAAAAGCTACCATATGTCTTGCTCCAGTACATGACAGTGGGAGCACTAGGAGCACACTTTTGGCCTGCACTAGAGTTGTTTTGTGCCATTTGATCTTGCTAAAAATCAGCAGGAATTCAGGATGTGCAGCAGCATATCAAAAGAAGATTGGACTCCCATTAATGTTAATGATAAAACTTTGATTAGCTTCAGTAGAGTCCTAGCTGATTAAGCTTTGCTAGGTGCTGTGAGGCAGACAAATCCAAAAGGTAATGACCTAAAACACTCCCCATATGCAGCTTGTAAGATGAGGCATTGTGCAGGGCAAACAAAGGAGTCACTGGTGGAGGGGCAGGTATAGCAGAACAGCACATCAGATTGGATCCATGGGGAGAAGTAACAAACAAAATGCAACACTCAAGCAGTAAATTGCCCAGAGAGATATCAATATCTGTCCTGCAGGGGAAAAAATCTCATCTGAGGTTCAGATTAGTTAGCACTACAAGACATGAGTAATATAGTCATATTTACCACAACTGTTTTATTCATTCTTGTTCCAAAGGAAGGAAATAAAAACAGCAACTGATAATGTTTAGCATTTTTGTGGCACTGCTCATTTCAAATTATAAAACAGTAATTTAAATATTTTGGTGAAAAGGCTACCTTATACATAGGTCACTGAACCACTGAAATGCAGCCTCTGCAAGAATAATATGGTTTGCTGTAGCAGTGGGAAAAGATCGTTTTGGTGAAAAAGTGATTAAGTAAATAGCTGTTCCAGTGAACAACGTCAGAAAATGCTCAGTGACTGCACAGGACGGGGAGGTCCCAGATGCCTCAGCTAGCATCCAAAAGACACCTGAGCAGTACACCACCTAGAACACTCCTTAGCTTCCCTAGGAAGAAGGGAGGTTGAGTCACAAAAAAATAAGGGTATTTTCTTCTGAAAATAGTTCCTGACTGCTCACATGGCCCCTCAGCACTAGCAGGAAATGAAGGGGAGACAGGCCTAGGAAGTACCCAGATATGGATTTGGTGTTGCCAAGCCAATATTGGTAGCTCTCAAAGGACCTCAATGCTGCTTATGTGAACAATAAAAGGTAGTGATTGTCTCCTTCTCAGAATTAGTGTTGCTTGCAAGACATTCTGTTCCAACAATGAAATTAGCAAGTCACCTCTTGGCCAGTACTTCTCTGAATGCAGAACAGTGCATGGCTCAGGAGGACATCTATTTTCTGGCTTGCCTCAGGGCTAGGTAGCATTTCTATAGCCTTTCTGCTCCTTCAGGGTGTAGTTTAGAAAAAAAGAAGAAGGACTTCATGGAGATTGTGCAGTGTGAGTAAAGCAGTTTGCTTTTTCCAGGATGTCTTTGAAGGACAAAGCAGAAAGCAGTAAGAATGGCTTCAAAGTAAAGAACCAATTCCTAACATCATTTAAATTAAATAGGCTTCTCCTCATTTACGTTGTCAGGATATTAATGACTTTAAAATAGGCTAATCCAAGAAGTAACCAAGTGAAAAGAGAGGACCATATTTGCTGATACTCCTATTTGCTCCTATTTCTGCCTCTCTGACTACAAGCCTTTCTTAACAGTTGAAGGAAGTATGTCAGCTGGTGCTCACACATGACTCATGGGCATTTAGCCTGCAATGGGCTGGGCAAGACTGTGATGGCCTCAAAGGTCGAGTTAAAATTCTTCCATCATGGGGAAGGAAAAGAGCTGGAAGACATTTCCAAACAAGGCATTGCTTCATCCTTCCCCTGCCTGAATTACCACAGGAGACAAACCCAGGGGAAATAGAAACCCTAAGGATCCCATGGCAGAAGACCCTCCTTGGGACTGTTCTCTGTAGGGGATGAAGTATTCTTATGTGCAACATGAATAGCAGACACTGGAAAAAGCCTGGTATGAGTCTTGGGCACATCTTCTTACCAGTCTCTGAGGAGCAATTCCCAGGCCCATCTGTGTTGCCAGCAAACCCCACAGAAACAACTGGCTGTGTAGAGCAGCATGCTGACCAGAGGCAGCCATCAGAGGCTAGTCATTTGGAGTTCATCATAACGTTAATTGCACCAGACACTACCCAAGGATGTCCTTGAAAAAGGCTCTCTGTTTTAAAAACTTGATTTAAGCATAGCAAAATCCCAACAATTTCTATCTTGTGCAAGACTGTGGGGGCAAAATATTTTCTACATGCAGAATATAAAAATATTTGATACATGTCTACTGTGAATGACCGCCTTCTTACCTGGATGGTGATGCCAACCAGTTAGAAAGCCACTTGTTCTCCAGCGCTGAAGACCCATCTAATGCTGAAAGATGTTTGGTTGGCATAAGACAATAGCAATGTCCAAGTCCTTTTTTGATGCCAAAGTCCCTCAGCCTCAGATAATACAAGAATATTTTAAAATATGTTTTGGTACTTAAAAAAACAAACAGTGTAGAACTAAAGTCATATTTGCACATATTTAAATGTGTCAGCTTGCTAGCTTTGTTTCATTTTCTCCCACTTTCAGAACTTAAATTTCTGGAAAATATTGGCAACTTTTATATAACATTTGAGTAAAAATTAAAAAACCAACACACCCAACAGTGAACTTGATAGTGGGATGATTATTGTGTGACTCACCACTGTAACAACCAAGAGTTTATAAAGTATGCACTTGGGCTCTGGGCTGCCCACCTACACTCAGTTTCCTCTGACTGTGGAATGTCCTTTGGCAGCTTTGCAGCTAACTAATACCCAGGAGTCTAAGGAAAATACTACAACTTGTACAGTCTTACTGGTCTGAATGCTGTGGGCTCATATTTCAACCAGCCAGCGTAAGGTTACTTGCAAAACTCATCCACACCTTGTGAGGGACAAGAATTCCCAGGGGCTGGAAATTGTGTGCTGAGATAGTACAGAGCTGAATATATTAAAACTCCTAGATAGATACTACACCAAAAGGCATCTGTAAAGTTCCCTTTCTGCCACAACCTTTTGGCTCACAAGCCAAGCAGTGTGCTAGTTAGAGAGAAGCCTGCCTCGCTACGCACCCTGTATGCAGTGACATAAAAGTCTTGATGGAAATACTGCTCCTTAACTCAGCTACTCCTCTGCATTACTGGAGACCTGCACCTAGTGCACATGTATCCCTCTTACATCAGGCTCCCCAGGGAAGCTGTGACCACCACTGTAGAAATCTCTTGCTGGGCATTCAACAAACTTCTATTGCATGCTGAGCTTCCTGTAAGAGTGAGCAGAGGTTCCTGTAACAGATTTGTCCTTCACTTCTGGGATGGATCTGTATAAGCTATCCTGGAGAAGAGAGCTGTGCTCAGCATGCCTGTGACCTTCCTGAGGTCAGAGGTGGTCCTCACTGTTATTCAAAATAAGCATACCTGTATACAATTCTCAGTCTTCTTTGGTGTTCATTGAGGCTATCTCATACCCTTTAAGTGATTCAGTTCTTCTCCTACATGTAACTTTTCCTGGAGTCTCTTCTAAGGGAATTGAGTATTTCTCTGGAGGCAAAGGTTTCTCTTCTTGTTCTTCCAATCTGGTGCTGTTGTTAGCATGGCACAGCACAGCCATTAATCCTAAAAGCTTCTGAGAGGAAGGAGTACTCTTCTTGAATTGGTACACAGCTGAGCACTTCATAAAAAACCAGTTCCATACTTATTACACGGAATTCCTAAGGAGTCACAGCAGGTTTCCCCAGTCATGACACCACCCCTCTATGTTTTGCCGGAACAGTGGGCCCATCCAAAGTGAAATAGTCTTTTTACTTCAGTGGCTGCTGGATTGGCCTGAACTCAGCACCACCTAGTAAAATCCCAAGTAATAGCATCTCAGAATGGACACACAAAAATATCAGCATGAGAAATTCCAAACTAGGGACATTGCAAAGACAGAACAATCAATTTGTAGGATAGGGTAGGGTAGCACCGCAGAAGAGTACTTTAGCACCAAAGAGTCTGGAGAAGAAGGCCAATAACACCCACCTAGCAAGAGCTCTCAGTGGTTTACTTGAACTTAAGGAAAAACAAAGGTTCACTTCTAAATTTGTTCACATTAAAGCACTGACTGATTCTACATTTAGACAGACATTGGGCTTCTCACTTGTTTCTTAACCATTAAAAATGAAAACTTAGTTATTTGTTTCAGTTTTAGAAGAATTAATAGACTTCCAGTACTCTTTTTTCCCCCCAGGATACTCAAAATCACTAAGGTCTGTCCAGAAAACTGCAAACAGTCATTGCAAAGGAAATCTGCAGGTTTGACCTTGCTGCTAATCTATTCTGTGAGCACCCTCTCTCTGCTTCTCACCTTTCTCCCCTGTAGATGGACAGAGAAAAGGATGTAATTTCCCTCAGTTTATAGAGCAGTTGGGGTTTTTGTGCTGAAGAGTTATGATCTCTTAGCTAAAGACTAGCACAACTTGGACCCCACCCTAAATCATGCAAAATCCCCTAACCCTGTGCTTGGCACAGAACAGAGGCCTCTGAAAAAGTTACAGGTGTCAAAAAGGAACCTGTACTGAAAGGGTGTAGGGTTAGGTCATGCCTGTTCTCCCAGCACAATAGCTGGCTCCAAAACAGCCCTTGCTCAGCAGGACAGATTGTTCCTTCCTTGGGTCCAGCTTCCAGAGAACTGTGTCACAGACATCCTCTGCACAAACTCCTTTGCTGAAGTAAACTCAAAACTAGTATGGGTAAATAAACACCAGGCTGCTGGGTCCACCCACTCACTTCAACACATTAGGCTGCAGCTACAACACATTAGGTCCTTTCTGAACAGAGGGGAAACCGATGCTTTTCCTGTGCAGCATTCTTTAAAAGCAACAGGTAATGGGGCCAGATGTTTGTCAGCAATCCAAACAATTGGATAAGCCAGATCCAAAATCCTCTGAAAACAGTGGAAAGACTCCCACTGACTTCAAAAAGGCCCTCCCTGAATAGCAAAGTGAAATGTTACAGGGAGTGTTGATATATCTTAGTTTATTTCTGTTGTGGAACTGAGTTCCACCTTTTCTAGACATGCCAGCAAACTTCCCACACTTACACTTTTTCTTGCTTAAGGCTTCCCTCCCTGTTTTTTAAAAAAAGACTAGTATCACCCAATTATTTTCCAGTACTCTAGGTTAGTCGTTACTGCCACTTGATCCTGCCAAGCAAACCAGACAGTACTCTCCTCTTCCAGGATCCTCCACGACAGCCGTGTAATGGGAAGGAAGAGACCATCAAACTGCATGGTGAGGAAGGTGTGCTCTTGGCACTCTGTTCACCACTCTACCTGCTCCACTAGCATCAAAACTGCTCATCTCCTGTGAGGCTGGACGGGAGCCTTGCTCCTGGGAAGGCAGCTAGCTTGCTCCTTAGCATCTGCACACACTTTTTATTACTTTGGTTTTGCATGAAAATCAAGCTTTCTATTTAGCTTTGTATTTGGGACTACAAAGCCATGTATCAGGGCACTCACACAATTACAGATTCTTTATTGAAGGAAAAATTCTAGAGCTCTCATTTTTCATTTTAATTTCTTCCCTTTTCCATAACTCAAAAGACTAAGGACTTGACAAATCCAGATATGGCCTTGACGTCTGTACCGATCACATGTGGTTAGAGCTACAGTGCTCAGCAGCAGACTGCTGCAGTGTTATGTGAGGAACTCAACAGATCACCTTCTCCCACCTCAACTTCTGTTTGAGTAATGAGCTCAGACATAGTCAATAGGCTGCCCATTATCTCCTGTGTTTCAGTCAATGCTAAACAAAATGCTGGTGCTTTAAAACATAGAAAGTAACAATAACAGACTATCATATCAGTGTTCTGCTTCACTGAAGCTAACCAGACCTGTTTCAGAAAAAGCAATATAATTTTGCATGGGGATTATGTTACTCAAGGACATTAAATACTGGGGAAAACAAACAAACAAACAAACAAAAACAACAAAAACCCACAGCAACAAAAAAAATCCAAACCAGCCATCACACCACAAACCAATCCTGGAAACATCTACAAAACATCCACTCATTTGTGGGTGCACATGCTGCACATGTCCCAGGATCACAGGACAGCTCATTCAGCAACGAGACATATGGTGCTGGGCAAACCATGACAAATGCTACAGCTTGAAGGGCAGACCATCTGAGTGGCAACAATGTGAGAAGCCAAGCAATTCAAGTTCTCAGGATCCTTTTGCCTCCTGGAAGGCTGTAAGTAAAAGAGGAACTATCATCTTTGGCTTGAAGGTTGTGGTGTTTTGATAAACATAAAATCTAATTAATCAGGAGCATTATATCTAATGTGCAAAATTGTGGCTGAGCAGCTATAAATTATAAAACCATATTCAATTAGTGGAAACAACATTTCCTGCAAAAAGCGACCTCTGCAGTCTGTAGGGAGATCTCCCAATTTCAGACTTAACATTTGTTGATCACTGCGTTATTTTTTTTCCACTTGAAACAGAAAAACAGAATCTGTGCAGGTGACTGTGACCGTTTAGGGGTTAAGAGTGGGTTGACTACCAGCCAGCAATGGACACTGTCCACTATTCCCCTCTTCCCCCTTCCATGCCACAGGAAGGGAAATGGAAATAAGAAAGAGAGAGAAACTTGTGGCTTGGAAAACAAAACAACTATAACTACTTTAATGAAAATAGTAACAATAGATAGTATATGCAGATATATGTAGAACCAGCACTGAACCCAAACCCCACTTGGTGGTAACTATGTCACCATCCCCATTGATACTGCAACAGGAGGCCTTCATCAGCAGATAGGAGTCGGATTCAGGGGCTGGATCCTGGAGCTGGATTCAGGAGCTAAAGGCAGAAAGAAGCAGCAATGATGGGTCCTTGAAAAGCAGAAGAGCAGGAAGCGAGAGAGAGAGAGAGAGAGAGCAGAGGGAACTGCCCCTCAGCTTTTTATCGAGTATGACATGTGTGGAATGGAACACTTGTTTGATCAGATTAGGGTCACCTGTCCTGAGCTTCTTCCTGTAGGTGCAGACTTTTACTCTGCACCCTCCCAACATGACAGGAAAAAAAATTCAGCAATATCAATACTTGGCAGTAAACTTAACATTAGGTTTAATCACTGCTGGAAGCATGCAGTGTTCCTGAAAAACATACTGCCAGCTTCAGAAATGCAGCTACCTAGAGGAGCTTCGGCTGGAAAACAGTCACCGAGCAGAATCAGTAGGGCCTCCTACAATGTGGCATCTGAGCATTGGCACTTTCCTATCTTGTCAGTCCTGGGCAATGCCTGGAAGTAGTGAGAACAATTGCTAACATTTTGGTTACTGTCAGGTGAGACAAAGCAGGACACTGGAAATAAGGAGATAACCAAAAAGCAGCATGGTTATGCACGTTGCATCTTCCTAGTTGCACCATTTAGCTGTACACTGAAATCTCACAAAAGCAGATACAAAGGGCAGACCCTTTCCTATCTGTGCTTCTAGCAGCTACAAAGCCTACCTTGTGCTGAAGTTACAAAAGATTTGGTGGAATGACTTGGTCAGTACAGTGACATTGTAACATGACCTTTCATAACTGAAAGTCAGCATGACCATTTCTAGGGCTCCAGCTAATTGCAGCATCCTATCACTGGTCATTGCACAAATACTCTTTATTATGAATGAGTGCCTGGTGGCCTTTAATTTAAAGTACTCTGATATATGGAAAGAGACAGTAGGAATTAGACCATCTTGTCAATGACAATTGACAAAGCCAAATTTTCACTCTGGTACTCATAGATAGGACTTCCATTATTAAGCCCTGCAGAGCCTTACAATATGGACATAAAAGACAGAGGGTATAGCAGCCCCATAAACCTTACCCCTGGATAACCTGAGTAACAGACTTCTTTATGAAGTGAACACTTGCTACAGATTTATCTCAAAAAAAACCCCAAACCCTCAAATAAAAAAATCCCATAGAAACAGGAGAAATAAAATTACAAGATCTGCTTTAGGAAACAGCTTGAGATTCAAGACAAGCTGAGAATCTTCCATTTTCAGTTGATCTCTGAGATGAAAATGAAAGGCTTTAAAGATACATCACATAGTCTTTCAGGTGGGAGTAACAGCATGGAACATCTCTGGAGCTGTGCGGCTTTTGAAGGTTAGCTCTGGTAGACAGCTAAGCACCATGCAGCTGTTTGCTCACATCCCCCCAGCTCCAGCAGGATGAGGAAGAGAGTGGGAAGGGCAAAAGTTAGAAAACTCAGGGGATGAGATAAGGACAGTTTAATAAGTAAAAAAAGGAAACAAAAAAAAACAAAACTAAGAGAAGACAAATGAAGTGAAAAAAAAGCCCTGTGACAGCTTACCACCAGCTGACTAATGTCCAGCCAGTAGCTTTGATTGCTGAGTATGGCATCATATTGCATAGAATATCCCTTTGGTCATTTGGAGACAGTTGTTCCAGCTGTGTCTCTTCCCAGCAAGTTTTGAACCCCTATTATACTCACTGGTGAAGCAGTGTGAGAAGCAGAAAAGACCTTGACACTGTGTAAGCACTGCTCAGCAGTAACTAAAACATCCCTGTGCCATCAACTCTGTTTCCAGCACAAATCCATAAAATAGGCCCATATGAGCTACAATGAAAAAAATTAATCCCATCCCAGCTAAAACCAGTACAATGGTTTTGATGAAGTAATGCAGGATTGCAGCACCTTTTACACCTCATTATATAATAACCTTCCCTCACTTCAGAAAATGCTAGGCTAGGAACAGAGGAAATCAATTGGCTTTCTGGATTTTTATCTCTTTTGCTTTTGATATTTGTATTTAGAGCTGCCTGTGATATGCTTGAATGGCTGCTGACAGGAGATGACAGAACATTTCTGGTTACAGGAATATTATCAGCTGCGGCACCACCATCAAATGCTGTACAAAGAATGTCTGCATGTGGCTGCCCTTCTAAGACACTCTGTGTCTTAATTCTCTCTCTCTTTCAGTCATTTACTGTTCGGGCTGATTTCAGCATCACTGTTCCTCCTTTCTCCTTCCTGAAACAATATCTTGGAATGTATGGCTGATCGCTGTCAGCTGTAATTCCTCAAAAATGCATATGTGCTTTAGAGAAGAGGAAATACAGTATGTGTGACTCATCCATACTTCAGGAGAATTCTCTAGTTCAAGGGGAAAATAAAAAGATGAGCCTTAAATAAAAAAAGAAGGAAGCTGGAATAACAAAGTTAAACAGGAAGAGATACTGAATGCAGTCAACAGACCTCAGGAGCAGCAAACGTCTGATCCACAAGAAAGCAACAATAGGCTGAGTAATTATTCCAGATGTACTGTATATCTTGCAAGAAAGAGGAGTAGCAGACCTCAGCTCACAGAAATCTACAGCCTGTTTTGGTGTGCATGAGGACAGGGCAGGTTCTGACACAGGTACAATGAGCAGCACCTGGCCCCCACACAATTCTGTCTATTGCCATGTGAGGCAGGGTATTAGCACCTGGCTCTCTAACAGAAAACCTCTCACTTGGAAACAATTGTGTGGCACTGTGGTATTTCCTTTCTGTTTCAGTCAGGTGTGTTGAGTCAGTGAGGTCAGACACAATGGCTTTAAAGAGCCACGTGCTGGGTGTATGGAGAATCAGTGGGACAAACCCTTGTCATTCTTCCTCTGCTGCTGATGAGAAAGAATTTCAGGCCGATGAAACAATGCTGCTATGTCACTGCCTGCCTTGCAGTGACAGCTTGTGCACATCACTCCCTATTCCTGGGTGTCCTGAGGACAACAATTCATGGAGCACACTCTCTTTGGGTTTCTGGGCTTCTGCTGCTGGCTTCTGCAGCATTTAGTACTGCATTTCATGAAAGACATCAATAACTAATAATGTCAGGATGCATGATTCTACCTGCTGTGGCATAAAAAGAGTTTCATGTGATGAAGAGGAACTTGGACCAGACCCTGCTGGCATGGCGAAGTGTAGAAGCAGTCTAATCACAAAGCATTACAGCACTTTGTGTTTCAGGTCCCAATGCATACATCTGCAATCCACATTTGAAAATTGCTGTAATGACCTAGCAGCACAGCAGTTGCTGGAAGTGTTTCCATGGCAGACCATAACAGGTGGCTGCCTAGGGCAGCAAAATATTAGTAGCTGCACAACATCTGCACAGCATGTGATTAGCAGCAGGTCCAGAAGGGCTTCATGTTCTCCAGTCATGTCACTGACCACAGTGTTGGCTGCTCAGTTTGTATGCACCTCTCCTCAGCCCAAAAGGTGCAGTGCCATTAAGCTTTCACAGCCAAGATATGGTCAGTACATACACAGAAGGACCCAAATCACCAGGCATTTACAGGCTTAAGAGGAAGTTATTGCTTTAACAGATTCATCAGCAATAATATTTTTTCTAAACATCCTAAAAGAGACTATCCCCAGGGTATCCTGCTACTGTCCCTTTCACTGAATGCCTAGGTAGAAGATTACTGTATTACCTAAATAAAACTAATTTCCTATAGAGAAAAATTCAAGCCACGCAGTTCACATCTGCAATTAGATGCAAGTTTTCGCTGAGATTTGATCCAATGTTCATTGTGGTCATTTAAGGCATAGGCTAGTCTGAGTATTCTGTTCAAATCTTCCCAAATTAGTGCCCAGGCCTGTTTTTTCTTTTCCACATAAAGCTATCTCCAGGTTGGCATGACCTTTTTTAAGATTCTATTTTATTTTTCCCTGGCAAAAGCAGAGATGTAACCTTCTACTGCCATAGATTAGATAGTCAAGTTTCCTAAGTTTGGGGAAATTGGAGAAGGGCTGACACACTGACAATGTAAGAGGGGAAGCTTCCCCTTGGAAACCCCCCATGTGAATGGTGGTGTTCATACTACTGCTAGTAACCCACCAAGCAGCATCCTTCCTACTGAGTCACTGCTCTAATCTGGCATCGGGGATCAATGTAGCCACTAGTTTCAGTGCCCAAGGTGCCCTCACTGGCTGCTTGTGCAGGTTTGCCCCAGGGGCAGACCAGTAAAACTAATTTGCAGCTTGTCCCAAAGCCGGGGAAGGCAGCTGCATGTCTGTCTGACAACAGGGGATGCAGCTCCATTAATCCATGAGCTACTTCTTTTTTAAACTTTCTTCTATCTTTCCCTGTGAGTACCTGGTTAGTGCCTGCAGGTCCCAGCAGCAGGGCCACTAAGGGCATGCACCCAGAGCCAAGGAGTGCAGAGGAGTCAGAATGGGGCTCTGGGGTCATTGCAGACAGCCTAGGAGACCTCACTGCAGATGTTCCCAAAGTGTAACAAACAAGGAAAGAAAACAGAAAATAGAAAAAAACAAACCAAACCAAACAAACAATAAAAACAAACAAAAAAACCCAGAAAAATAGATTGCAACTGCTACTTCCAGAGTAGACAGTACTAATGATCAAGGAAGAACATGCAAATGACAGTGAGAAAAATACCCCACAAAACAAATAAACAAACAAAACCACAAAAAACAACCACTGAACATGTGTATTCCTGAGGGGCAGATCTGCTGGCAGCTTCAAGCGACCACTATGCAATGTGATGTGGCCAAGCCAGACAGAGGGAACACTGTAAAAGCAGCAGCTCTCAGCAGGTGCTGGGAAAAGCCATCCTGCCTTCAGCAACCACCGGAGGAGTGGGCCGGGGTGATGCCATTCATCTACCTCATCCTCTGTGTTTTATTGGCCAAATTTCCTCAAGAACCTGCTGAGGAAATAGTGAATGCGACTGGGAGGGAATCCAGACACTGCCCTCCAGCTCACACAGTCATAGCTGCCTCCCCACTTACAGGCACTGCTACCTCTCCCTTTTCTCCAGTGGATTCACCAGCCCTTGCATCTTTTGCTTAATTCAGCCAAGTATTTATTGCTAGGGAAAAGCCTGAAGGAGGACTAGGTAGCTTCAAAGAACCTGAGGGTAAAAATTGAGCCACCCAGCCATGAGTTTTCCTTCATGAGTATTTTATTAAGACACTGCTGGGTTAGCAGTTATAAAAGTAAATCATGTATTAGGAATTATTATGAAAGAGATAGAGAATGAAACGGAAAAATTCCCCATCATTATGTTGTTACACTTTTGAGGGTCAAAAGTATTTTTTTATACTTTTTTTTGTGAGCCACAAGTCCCAAAGTACTTGAAGATGAGATCAGCTAAGGGTTTCTAAACAGCAGTTTGTCAGACTCTGGAAAATAACCTGAAAAACAACTAGATATTACAGAATCACAGACTCACAGAATTAGGTCAGAAGGTTGGAAGAGACCCCTAAGACCAACAAGTCCAACCATCAACCTATCACTGTGATCTAAAACCATGTTCCTAAGACAAAACCAAATGTTATATATAATACTATAATAACATTGAATATAATCTATAATATAATAATAAAATATAATATAATATTATATTATATATATATAATATATTAAAAGAGAGGAGCATGGTATATTCTTGCTCCAAACTTATTCCTCCCCATGAGTCTGCCTGTAGTACAGCCAGAAACCAAACGGTAGGGCAGAGGGACCTGAGGCCTAAATCAGTATAGCTGTTACCAAGTCTTTGCTTCAGTACATCAGTCACAAAAAATGAGCATTCAGTTAGTAACCCAACCAGGACTGGCAGTTGCCAGAAGTACACAGGGACACAGGTCTGTCAGTGTAAAATGGGAATAAACGACCACATTCTTCTAATTCAGACAAGCAGAAATGGCAGAGCAGGTTGTGCAAGATTCTACTCTCAACCCTGGAAATCTGCTGACACTCATGAATTCCTCTCCTAGGAGACCAGAAATGAGGCTGAAGGTGTAATGCATTGGCAGGTTAGACCAAGAAGGGTTTCTGAATTACTTGTTCTGCTTCATTCCTACTCTTTCCTGTTTGGCAAATTCATTCCAATTTTGAAAGGTCAAGAAGCCTTGCAATGTTATGTTTGACTAATTGACCACACAGCTTTGTGTTGAAGCTCCCCAGTTATTTGGATGCAGTCAGGAGTGTCAGGCTGATTTTTGCTAACTGGAACATGCTGTCCAGAACTGGGGGGCTTCCAACATTGCTACTTTTAGCACTGTAAGTAGCAGGGGAGTGTCAGCCTGGCCTGGCTGCTCTGGAGTAGAAATGCCTTTGTTTCCATGCTGCACCAGTGACAGTTTGGTCTGGTTTACTAAAAACAAGTATTTAAAATCATAGATGGTTCAGAAAACCACTTTCCTGACACTCCTTCCAGGGGTGAAATTTTCTTTATTTAGCTTCAAGGACAGTTCCTTCTCTTCTGCCTGCTTGGGCAAAGTCAGACCTGGGAGGTTACAGGAATGGAGATCACATATGGAAGCCTCTTGCCCTTATGCCCTTCCTGATCTCTGCTCCCACAACAAATTAGTACTCCTCCCACATTGCACCTCTGTGTTGCTGCTTTTGCCTCCACACCCGTTGCTGGGAAGGATAGGCAAAAAAATGCTCATGTCTTCTTCACCAGACTTTCTGAAGTGTTTGGGGGTTTTATGCTTTTATGTTTTCCTCTGGGAAAAGAAGAGGCATGATGATGGAGGCCTTTCTTTTTCTTTTAATTTCTCCCTCTCTCTGTCTCTCACACATTTGGTATTTTTGTGAAGTCCCAGTTTCTAGAATTATGTACAAGGACCTCAGCTGCCACGTGAAAAAAAAAACCACAGTGAGCTGTTATCCTCATAACTATAAAAAGTGAAGCTTGTATCTCCAAAACCAAGTAGCAAATGACGTCATGTACTTCTGATTCTTGAATCTTCCTGTCTTGAAGACAAAATGATGATGTTAACAGTTGCAGAGAGGTTCTGGTTGCAACTTGAATATTTAAATTTGGTAAGGCTGTCTTTGTGATTTCATGAGTGCAGGGAATGGCACTGAAAAACCTTTTCAGACAGCCTGGAGCTGAAAGCACTACTGTCTCTCCTCCAGTTTATCAGCTACTGTAACAGTATCCTGCTTCATGAATGTGCAGTCCTGAACAAATAGCATGCACTGAACCTGAATATTTTAGTTTTCAACTGGAACAACAATCAGTTCATATTTTGTAACTCATTTCCATCAGAGGGAAAATAAACTTCCCAGACAATTATCAAGAAGCTACTCTTTTACTGAAAGGGTGACAGTCTGACAGGTGCTATTTGTCACTTTCATAAATTGACACAATTATTTTTAAAATCATCTGGGTTTCTTTCAGGTCACTTCCTCTGATAGACACCCCAGAATGTTTTCCCTCTGATGGCTTGAGAACCTGCTTTTATGCAGCCTCTGTTTAGCTGTGGCTACTTCATAGTTATTTGAGCTTCACCACCTTTACCCTTTAACCTACATAAATCTCCCATAGTAAGTTTATTTGTAGATAGCACATGGCTTCTCAGCCTTTGTTTTGTTATCTTTGCCTCTTCCTATTTAACACTCTCTTCTCTTCCCTTGCTCATTCCCTTTCCTGCCCCCCCATCTTGCTGTTTTCTTCAGCAAGATTGACTGGGATTGCATGTGATTTCTCCAAAATAGGGGTTTGGGTTTTATTCTTGGTTGATATCAGTATTCTTCTAATTCAGCACGTTGACGTTCTGGGGATTTTAGGAAGGAAAAAAAATAAAGTAATCCCAATTCATAGTACTCAAAAGTATGATTGCTCAGCACTGAATTCTGAAGTAGCCAAGCAAAGTAAAAGAGAAGCAGCTATCATTTAAGATTCAAAATCATCAATCCATAAAAGGCTGTCAGGAATCTTTAAAACTTAAGTCCCACCCAATAACCAATATGGGTAGTTGAGCACAGTCTATGTAAACAAGGATAGCACCTGGTTTTACACATTACCTTCCAGAACGAGAGAGTCTTAAAGTTCTTTAAATAGTATCACTTCCCAGATGGCTGCATTTAGTAGATTACACTTATAATTAGCAATAAGAAGCTAGGGAATGTTTTCTGTGGAGCCTATCTACTCAGAGGGACTTTTCACAATGTTGAGATGTGCCTAACACACCTCTGTAAGACTGGGTCTGATAAACAAATTCAATTCCTTCTTCTTTCTGCAGAGACTTAAGCCCATTTCTCTCACCTCCTGCACGAAGGGTGTCCAGCCTGATAGCTTACAGGCTGTATGATCCACCTCTGCCTCTCCTACTTTGCAAAAAGACCAGAAGATGCATTAGATGGGGGAAAAACAGTAAGCATGTGAATGATTTAATAATTTACTGATGCAGATATTCACTCTGTGGGGGAAGAGGAAACAGGCAGACCGGATACTGGATCCTGTATTTTATCTTATGTACTTGTTAATACAAAATACTAAAAGAAGGAAAGGAATAGTAAGTATCCTCTCACAAGCACCATAAGACTGATGCATTGAGAACTACAAAGCCTTGTGTTCTGTGGGTCTGCTTTTAATTTGCACTAGCCCATTACCTGAAAAAAGATTCAAGATATGAACCAAAAATTAAGACGAAGGCACAATTCATGATTCCAAGCCTAATGCAGTCATCTCCCACAAGTGCTTGTATTACCATCTACTTGTCACAATGGATTTGGTAGACCTGCTATTCCTTTCTGTATAAGGCAATTCTGTATTACTTACTGTGTAAGGCTACAGTAAGGTACCCAAGTGGTCTGTAAAATCATAGGCTCTCTCTATAAGCAACTAGTATTTGAACAGGTTACTCACTTGTGTCTCTGGTTAAACCCTCAACAGCAGGTTTCCTGTTTCATCAGCAGAACTGAGTGTAGGAAACTCCTGCTGTCCTGTATTATTTCATTGGTGAGAAAAGTTGCAGTGGTCCTTGGCACAGAATTCTAACTTCAGCCCAGGTTATATCATAACATAATATTCAGCCCAGGCCTCATATCATCTTTTCCTCTTATGTTTCAGTAATGTTTTAGTCTGTTACCCACAATGAGCAGAAAATACCCTGACTTGGTAACTGTAAGTGCCATCTGATTTCCTAAGCAATCCTATTGCCTTCAGTGGTGAAGTAGCAGAAGGCCCTTCATTCTAGCCAATAACTAGTGTGGTCCCTCTGTATCTCAGTCTAGGAGTGCCACTGTCTCCTCATCGATAAAGAATGCATTTAGAGCCCCTAGACTGATTAAGTAGATGAGATGCCTCTTGGAAAGAAGTTTCTCTCTCATTGCTTTATATTTTGTGCAGATAGGATTTTTTTTCTCCTAACAGAATAATATTATCATAAAACTAAGTAGAAAAAATGAATAATTATTTTTGCAGTACACAAAGGAAAACATTTTCTCTCTGGGAGGGTAGCAAAGCACAACAAGTTACTGGAAAGGCTCCATCCTTGGAGATTTCTCAAGACCTATGCTAAACAAAGTCATGGATGATCCGACTTAATGGTGGTGGCAGCACTGCTTGGAGTGGAAGTTTGGAGTAGGTGACATCCAATTGTCCCTTTGTCCACCATTTGTGTGATTCCATGACTTTTTTCCAAAAGGACCAACTTACTCCTTTCAGATCTGCAGCAAATGTACAATATAATGCAGTTTGATTTTTGTTTTCCTCAGATATACATATATTTTCAGCAGTCTCTCAATTATAGAAGTCAATTTCACAGTCAGTTAAGTGGTTCATTTATTGATTCTCATCTACTAAATGCAAGCAGCTCCACAAACAACAATATATTGGTGATGTACTGAGGATTAAAAGAAATTGCATTTACGGGGAGAAAAAGCACAAAGCTACAAATTGACAGCCTCCCTTTGGTACTGGAGCTATAATTTCAAATGACAAACCCCTTTGACATGCCTTGTAGATTACATCTTTAGAAGAGTCATGCTTCTGTTTAGAAGCTGAAATGATAAGACTTTTACCCTTTTTGAATTGTAATTTTATCAAACCCCTTAGACTGCAATATTTAATCTATTTCTCTGAGGTCTGAGTTACTCATGCTGCCAAAGAGCTCTGTCTAAGCAGAAGCTGATCTCCATTGGAATTCTGCACCTATTTCTGAAACTTAAATAAAACTGAGAAAGATCTTATAGTATAATTAAAAAAGCCCATATCAGGGCCTTGACTTGTAGAGGGTAAAAGAATGCTTGCAACCCCAACCATAGGCTTGAGCTCTACACATTGCAAAACCAAGATCTGAATGCTTGCAGCCCCTGGGATTAAGGCCCTGGTTGTTCTCCAAGAGCCGTACAAAGGACAAGAAACAGATGACTCCTCTTGGCTGGGTTTTCATCTCTGCAGAGGGATTCTGCACAGCAAACAGCTAGGTTATAGCCTCCACCGCTGGGTACCAAACCATGTCTCATTGCAGTTTCAGTTTTAGTCAAAAGCTACCATGAACAGCTAGATTTATACTGAAGTCCTATTTGTTTTTATCATTTATCTTCAGTGTCAGAGGATTTTATAGAATCATAGAATGGTTAGAGCTGGAAGGGGCTTTGGAGGTCATCTAGTGCTATCACCCTGCAGGGACACCTAAAAAAATCTATAAAAGGTTGCTCAGAAATCTGTCTGTCAGAGGGAATTTAACATATTTACACACAAAATCAGAATCATTCATGGAGAAAATCAAAATTAATTTAAATTCATTACTGGTTTTTGCAGCATGAATTTTGTATATGTGCTGAAAGGCTCTTCATGCACATTCTGGTCCTTTAATAGAGAGCTGTGAATGTGTGTTTCTGCCTCCAATGATTGAAAGACGTTGTGAAGAGTTTGTTTAAGGTTTTGGTAACCAGGAAACCAGACCACTAGTTTGTCTGCTTTTCTCTAACTGCTCCAGTAAACTCCCATGTGCTTCTTCTGCATGTGATGTGGTTTTATTTCCCTAATTTTCTCCTTCTCCCTTGCAGTGCAGAGATCTCACAATGAAAACACACTGACATTTTCTGTAGTATCCTCTGGATTTCTTTCTATTGGTCTGTTTAAGAAAAACACTTATTGTCACTTAAAAAGCTATCTCTGGAAGAGAATGTTTAGAATAAATCTTGATTAAATTAGTCTTTAATGCTGAATAATTTAAACTACCATACCTCTAGAGGGCTGGCATGGAGTAATCCATGTTTAGCATAATCTTTGTAGTTTCTGACAGAAGCACATTGAATGTTTGGGCTTTTTCTTTTTTTTTAAGTAACCACAGACATATTTAGTCCACTCTAGTCTGCTCGTTGGCCTTAAGGAATCTAGCAAACAGAATGGAACTATCTTTTCTCACAGAGATCCCATTGAGGTAGCAGTCTGTTAGGAATTAGATATTGCTTCTAGATTTCCTGCCAGCTGCTCTGACAGTTCTTCTCTATGCATTTCTTCAGTTTCCTACAATTCTTAGAAGTCTTTAGCCTCCTGCTTATGTTGATTTCACCAAGCTTAAATTCTCTTACATGGGAATGCCAAAGTCACCAATCCACTGGCACATGAAAGACTGTCACTGAAGTCAGCAGTCTTCCAATGGTTGCAGTGGATTCTGGGACAGACTCTGGGAGTGACTTTTAATAGGAAAAAAACCCCAACAAACCAGCAAGGATGATTTTCCAGAGATACAATCCAGGCTAAAACTATCCATATACAGCGACTATTTCTGTGGTACTGATAAGTGACTAAGGAACTGCTGGTAATGGACTGTCACTTTTCACCTACAGGTCCCCATATGATGTGCACCATACCACAGTGGGGAGGCAACTGGTAGTCCTCACCATCCTGAAGTTATGCAATGGTTTCTGTGAAATGGAGGAAGTGACTCTGATTAGCAATCTCAGCACTTCCCTAGAGCCAGGAGCACTTTGGTGGAATATTAATAGTTCACAAGAATGAATATGCAAGCAAGAATGCAAGTGGAATAGTAATTAATCTTATTTCAGATGATAAACAAGAAGTGGAGTTGTATGTGTCCTGTCTTGTTAAATACTTTTTCTTGGTTCAAGGCTAACAGAAGGACTGACAAAATGAAGAGGAATTTCCAAACAAGGGTGCGATAGGAGTTTTGCAACCCTCATGAACACACTAGGGCAGTTTCCAGTAAAGACCAGTTCAAGATGATGGGACAATGGGACACTTGATTACTATAACCTGTTAAGGAGTGATGGAATAATAGAATCATAGAATGGCTGGTTTAAAAGGGATCTTAAAGATCATCTAGTTCCAACCTCACTACCATAGGCAGGGATGCCATCCACTAGATCAGGTTGCCCAGGGCACCATCCAATCTGACCTTGCACACTTACAGGAATGAGGCATCCACAACTTCTCTGGTTAAGCTGTTCCAGTCTCTTACCACCCTTTGAGTAAAGAAGTTCTTCCTAACATCTACTCTAAATCTTGTCTGGAGTCTCCTTCTCTGGAGGCTTTCAAAACCTGTCTGGATGCATTCTTGTGCAACCTATCTTGTAGAACCTGCTTTGGCAGGGAGGTTGTACTAAATGATCCCTAGAGGTCCTTTCCAACCCCTACCATTCTGTGGTTAGGGGTTGGCAATTCCCCTAAAACTGATGGGATTTGTGAAGCTTGTTCAGAGCAGCAACTGTCAAGACGTTCCCAGGTGAATTCTGGGGCCTGTTTCCAGGGAGGTCTATCACAGCTTCGTAATTTCAAAGAACAGGAAGCCGCTGGACAAGGTAATTTGATCTGATTAAATACAAGGAGATGCAGACTCAGAGATGTGCATTTGGAGGGGCATGTTTGTGAGAATGCAGGGCTGTGGATGGCAGGAAAAGGGTAGGGGTAGCTGGTAGAGAAACAGAGTCCTGGATAGCTGCATAATTTACCAAAACAGGGACAAGGGAAGAAAGCCGTTGCCTTCTCCTACTGGGAGAGACTCTCTGTCACTCTATGGGAAGGTCATGAAGTTTTCCCATATTCTGTGTTATGGAAAAGCCCAGCAAAACAGGTATTCACCTGCCCCAGGGACTTGGTGATATCTACAGGGGCAGGGAAGAAGATTTATCATCAAAATTTATTGCAGGAAAGAGAACAACTACAAAATTGTCTATTTGGATTAATTGTATTAGATCTTCTTCTTTGCCTATAACAGCACCTTTCCCTCATGCTATACTGTACATTAGCCTTCACAGAACAGCCTTTTTTTATGTTTCACTCCCAAAGCCCCTGGTAGCACTTCTGCAGCTTAGTAGCTCCTGGTCCTTTACATGGTTATAATATATTCTGCAACAGAAAACGGAAGTGGGAGCAAGGCTACCTTTTCCTTCTATCTGCCACAGATATTTTCATCAATGGCAAGTGGATTGTAAATAAGTTCTAAATATTCCTCTTATGTCAGTCTCTAGCCATGGGTGCAGACAACGGACAGAGGAAAAGAGGGAAACACTGGAATCTGGGAAACTCCACATCCCTCCTCTACACTGATACGCCTTTAAGCAAACCTGCTCTCTGGAATCAAGCCTCATTCTCCTTCCCCTTTTATTTCCACAAGCTGATAAACTGATCACAAATCTTTGTTATAGCCCTTCAAAAGTAGAGACTTCCTGGTTGAGCATAATAGACTCTTACTTTGGATAGCTAGCTGGATAGTGGACTTTAATGACATGATCAGCCACCTCTGAACCAAAAATGAAAGGTGAAAGTACATGGTTTGGGTTGCTGACAGAGTCCCAGGCTCTCAGCTCATATCATGGGTGTGTGCAAGGAATTTCTGATGCATGCTCATGTGAACAACTAGTATGCATTTGAGCAGTTTCCAGCAAACGGCTCTTAAGACTTCATAGCCACTGCCATACAAAAGCCTATTGTTCATATGCAAGATCTGCCTCCCTACCCTTTCATTATAAAAACACAGATCACAACAGTGGCATGTTTATCTTAGCAGGGTGTTAAGTCTTACAAACTGAGTCACAGCCACTGGTTTAGGATTAGCTGGTTTACCCCAGCTATTCTGAAACATCCAAAATAAAGGGCAAGGCACATGTACAATGTCAGTGCTCAGGCAACAGTTTTAAGAAGGTAAAATGTGAATAGGCTGAGTCTGAACCTCATGAAAGCACTTATAAAAAAGTGCTCAAAAGAGAATGAATGCAAGACAACTCTGGTGGAGACACACGTTCACAGGCAGCTGTCAGCCTGGAGAAGCTGATCTCCTTAGCTGTCCTCAGCAGAAAGGTCAGCTGTTACAAGGGGTGGGGGCTTACCTTCAAAATGCTTGAATATCTCTGTAGGCTAGAATTAGTATCTGTGAGTACTCTCATAGATGTGTTCATGCACTGAATGCTCCAGCAAGAGAGACGCAGATCTCAAGAGGTAACATCTATAAGTCCAACACTTAAAGGCACTGTTTCTCTGGCTTATAAAAATTTATGTGTGAGCCTCAACTGTCATCACATCATCCTACCCTAAATTGAGTCTTGTCTTTACTGTAGAGACAGTATTGGTTATTTGGACAGCTGCATTCAGCAGAGCAGACAAGTGTCCTGTGGGGAAAGTCTCCTACATGGTCCTACTGACAGAAAAGTCACAACTTCATTCAAACCTGTGGCCTGCACTGTCTCTACTCTTCTTCCATCTGCTCTCCTTTCTACTGTGATCTAGCTTCCAGTTTAGAAGACAAGGCTTCTCTCCTGCTCTTTCTTAAGGAGTAGGTAGTGGAACTGGAAGAGGGCTTCACAAGATATTAAGAGCAGTGTTGAGGAAGGAAAGAGAGGGACTTTAAAGACAGTGAGACTAAATAGTGTAACAGCTGGTGAAATGGTAACATAACCAGTAGTTTTCAGGTGACTCCCTTAAGAAGCCAAAAGTCTGTTGGAGCTCAGGAGATGAGGTAATGAAGGAGAAGCAGAGAAGACAAAGGCAGAGTGATGGCTAGGGAACAGCAAAGCATTAAGGGACAACAGCATACATCAAGGACATAAAGGAAGATTGAAATAGACAGTTTGGTGCCTCCAGACAAAGACAGAAGATGTCAGCAGGTAGGATTCAGACAGAGGTGGCATACTGATGTCTATATAGCTATGCATGTAGAGGTGTCTTGGGAGAAGAGATGAAAGGACAATATCTGTGGATGCATTCCATAATGGAAAGGAAGAAGTATTTGAAAGGAGAGAAGGGAAATACAGGAAATTAAGAAATGAGAGATGAAATTATGGAAGAGAAAGAGATGTTTAACATTTAGAGGCACAAAGGAGAAATTCACATTGCTGAAATCTTTGGCACAGCATAAATTATTTCCCTCCAACTTTGTGGGCAAAGAGACTTCACTGACTGGCAAGTCCCAACCCCCTTCCCAGGAGAAAACAGCTTTTATTGCTTGATCTATTCAGCTCAGTGTTATGAGTCTCACACCCAAATGATGACCCTCTCTGAACATGTAATAGCTTGTATTTTCTAAGGCCTCTGTCAGGAATGGCTGGGCCTCACAAGGCATCACATTTAGCCATTCCTGCTTCAACTCCAAAATCAGCAGAGCATCAATGCTGCTGAAGGAGGAGGCAAAGAAGAGAGCAATATGGTCAGGCTTTCACAGTAAGAAAGGAAATGCTCTGTAGGCAGCCTGGACCAAGCAGGCATGAATTTTCATTGGTCCCATTTCCTCTGAAGGGGTAATAAAAATTGAGAATTTAGACATTGGTCTGGCAGGTGAAAACACTGCAGATATGTCAGGATAGGCTAATTTCCTGGGAGAACAAGACTTTGGAAAAAAGAGTGGCTGCAGTAGAGTTAGACATGTCTGGGCATCACCTAGGTGTCAGCCATGCTTTCCTAAGCCATCTGCTAACTCTGAAAGCTTTTTCAGATCTAGATAATTTAATATTGACTAATATGTCAGCCTTGTGTTCTACAGTTGCTCCACTCTCTAGAGAAGTAATTTATTTCCCCAGGACATTCACACTGCTACAGACCATGAAGAGTGTCTTCTTTGTGACAGCCCCAGAAGGTGAACATCTGGGGGTGTGGTGCCTGAGTCAAAGGAGGGTCCTGACTATCCCATAGTAGTCTCTGGAAAGATAATTCAGGGCTCATGTATATAACAGGATTAAATAGCAGCAGCATGGCTTCAACCAGCTGGGAGTGCCACGTGGCTCTCTGTAGCTTTCCAAGAAGGACCATGTAATCTACTGAATTTGACACAGCTAAAAGCTCCAGCACAAGCCAATATACTAAGGCCTTTGTAGTACTGCTACAGCTCAGGATGACCGGCTTGGTTGTACAGTAAGTCTGCAATGCCTTCACCATGGAAAAAGGGCAGGAATCGGTTTTATTTCTGCAAGTGGGAGTATGCAGACTCTGTCTTCACCCTCCCCTCTCCCTCTTCCTGTATTAGGAGACACCTAGGGACTAGCACTTGTCCTCTGTGACTCCTGCTCATTGTCAAATCCTCAAAGACCAGTGCCAGCTAGGACCAGCTCTGAGAAGAGATCTTGCAACACTTGTCCATATTAGGTATTATAGCTGGCATATAAAAGTACTCATCCTTTCTACAGATTGACTCAAGGGAAGCTGATCAATTAAAAGCTTCCTAAGACAGAAAAACCTATGATGTGTATTCTTGATGGTGGTTGAGGGTTTTTGTGTTGCTGTTGTTAAAATAACTGCCTAAACAATATATTTAACAAAGAGTAAATAGAGAAATGTTCACTATGAAACACAACAAACCCCAAAGATTAGCCTCTGGTGCTATAATCTTTTAAGCAAAGGTGCCCTCATTTACACTGAGGAAAATAAACACAGGGAAATAAATATGATCAGCTGTGGGATGGAGACATAAACCTAACCAGCCTCTTCTATGTCCCATTTTTTGAAGATTGCACTTTGTGAGATATTTAAGGTGGGTGGCTGCTGTCTCCTGTGTGAAAGCTAAGCCCAAAATGCAGTGCACAGCTCCTGAGGCTCACTTTATCTTAGTTAGACTGACAGAAAGAATGAAAGAGGTGTCAAGGGTGATACACAGCAGGCCTGCAGGAGCTGCCTTCTGCCTGGTACTGAAGGAAGAGTTCCTTTGCCTTATCATATCTCCTTGCTAAAGACTCTGCACATTCCTAAGGAGGGGCTCAGGACCAGGGAGCTGGATAACCCAAAGCTCAGGGCAAGGGATGTGGAACAGGCCAAAATGTCTTTGATCAGTCTAAAGAAGAGAAAAAAACCTCCAAAACACAACCCCCCCCCACCATCCTTCATATGATCTCCAACATTGCGCTCATAAGAGGACTTGACTGAGTTAAGAATTCCTCTAGAGTAGAAGTGCTGAACAGATAACTATCCAACAGTGCATTTTAAACATAGCATCCAGCTAATGCTGATTTGTTTTAAAGCTGTGTTGTTGTTACTGCTAATGTCAAGAAAGAGCACTAAAATAAAGGCTTTTGTAACTAAGTATACTTGCACTATTCTTGATTCTTGCCTCTGTCAGAGCAGGTGATAATTATACTTTTGTTTAGGATAAGCATTATTCTTGCATTTCCTCATTCATTTTCCCACTGGTTTTAGACCTGTAATCTCATACCCACAGAATTTTGCAAACTAAGGGGTCCAAAACATAAACAAGTATGTTATCACTAGGTGTAAATTTCTTCTGAAATTTCTTCACCTGAAAATTGCAAGGGTCCAAAAAAGACTGGAAAAAGTACCACCAGTTTGATTTATAAGCCTTGTAGATGATTACAAGCACTGCAAAACTAGAGTAGCACTGTGTTCTAACTGAAAATGTATGCTGTGCATAGTAGTCTGTAAAATAAAAAGCCAGTATTTCACTATCTAGAAGTACAGAATATAGAAGCACTGTTAACAGCACTAATATAGAAGTACTGTTAACTAAAATATTGTGTTTTCTGCATTATTTCGTTCAAGGAGTTTATAAGATAAAGGAAGACAATAAAAAGGCAAATACTGGAATTTTCTCCAAATAGAAACAAGCTATGACCTCTTTAATGTATTAAGTGAATGAATACATTAAATATTCCTCCCCTCACCCTCGATTGCCCCTGTGGGAAGCAAAATTGTGCCATCTAGTGGGATTTAGACAAAATCTTAGCTGTGCATTCCCACTGGATGCTATGGCCGCCCTACAGACCACATCCACTTGAACCTGTTTACATCATAGCATGGACTTATTTGGATTCCACTTTGCTCCCAAGTTCAAATCCCTCCTCTGCTACAGCTGCAGGAAGGGGCTGTTTGCTCTGACAGGCTTAGGGTCAGAGGGAACTTTGTGTGCTTTGAGGAGGAATATTCAAATATTCAGTCAGGACTTGCAGGATGAGCAATGTGTTGTGAACACACAATGCAACTTCATGAGGACAGGCTCTGATAACAGGGGAAAGCAGGGGTAAACACAACAAGGTTCTTTGAATAGGGAGGAACTTTCCACTCCTTGTACCAGGCAGCACTGATAAGACAAAATACATCTCACGAAAGCTGACTTTTTTCAGGGGCAGGAGCTGGGGAGGGGAAGTTGCTTTTTCATTTATTTGCTCTATCCATGCTTCTTCTTGGCTTTTGAGTTGATGGGAAGGTTGGGGGAAAAATATCTTCATGAATAAGACTTGGTAAATTTGAAATACTAAAGCCACAGGGGTCACCACAGATTTGCCAAGCAGCCAGCAACCTTGGTTTGTTATGCTGCACAGCAATAGAGCTGGTGCATACAAACAACCCTGCACCAAAACTCCCTATATTCCTAGTGTGCTTTTTTAAGCAATAGGCTTAAAATAGATTTCAGTATGATGTTATAATCTTTGCCCTTTATAGATTAGTGTATTGTTCTGCCAGAGAGTCATTTCACTGCTTGCAATTTTTTCATTCTCTGCTAGTGATAGGTGAGAGCCATATAATGTATGGCTGCAGTACTAATGTTGGTCCAAGTGGCTTAAATACCTATCTAATAAAACCTGTTATATGTCCTTTGGGAGTGTTCATTATTGGCTCAGCCACAACCAGTGAATGAGTAACAACTCAGAAAGGAGTTTTCAGTATCAGTAAAAGTAAAGTTCACTGGCCAATCCTCAAATAATTAACTACTCTTTCCTCTGCAAATGCAGTGAGAAGTGACCTTTTCCAATGAAACATAAGCTGTTTTTCTTGAACTCAAAGCATTCTCTGGAATAATTGGATCAGCCCTGCCCATCAGAAGACATTTTGTTTTGTATGAATCAACATGGAAAAGAATCTTAAGAATGTTTTGGTCATTTCGTTTGGATTTTTACTTCTCTTCACTGCTTACGGAGGACTCCAGAGCCTCCAGGTAAGTGGAGCATCTCCCACTAGTTGGCTGGACTGTTGGCCTGGAAGGGCATCATGCTAGCTGGTAAAGTGAAACCTGGCAGTCTTTCCATGGTTCCTGTAAGTAAGGTATGCACAATATTTGTTTATGCTATGGGTTAGGACACCAGCTTGCTGTAGGTTAGTATTCCTCACCCAGATCCATAGCATTTACTAAACATTTTATTCTAGTACTCCTCAGATAGTCTGAATCCTTGTGGAAGACAACTCCTTTAGGTTCACAAAAAACATTTGAATGAAAATTAAATTTCTCTGGCATTCTTCTCTAAAGAAGATATTGCAAAATGGAAAACAAATTCCATTTCTGGAAAGGGTTTGTTTTGAATACTTCTAAACTGTTATAATTTTTTTATTATTATACAGTAATATAAATAATGAAAAGATGTGCCCAAGGCATTAAATAATTTATAACACAATAATTTCTGGCATCATGATATAACATATAATAAACAATATTATTTTAAATCAAAGGCAGCTATGGCTTGTATTGACATTAACATCTTAACACACAGTAGCAGAAATGAGTTTGAATGATTTGAACACTCAGGATACCATTAGAGCTCACTTGTTTAGCTTAGTCAAAATCAAAGACTGAGGCTTCCTGTTGCTGCCTATGAATACTTCAGAGTAAATAAACATGAGGAACATCTCAGACTAGAAGACTACTGGTCTAATGACAAATAAATGGATATAAGCCATCCATTAACAACTTCAGGCAGGATATTAAAAGATGACCCTGATCAATTGGGTGGGATTTTCCCACTGGTGTGGGAATCTATATGCTTTAAAGGCAGAGCTTGATACATAACATGATGCACTTGTTCGCAACAACATGGGGTTGACCTCATTTCAGAAAGAGGTCCTGCTAGCTTTGTACATCTCTCTTCTCCTCTACTTGAGCAGTTTCTGTTTGCTGACACTGCCAAATTCCAAGTCAGGGAAGTTCTGCAAAAACACTCCCAAAAATGGATTGAGATGCTATGATCTGGGAAGACTAATGAGACAGGAGAAGATAAACTCAAGAAGCCACAAGTCAGCCTCACCATCTGAAATGGTGCAAGCTAAGGTTAAGTGCCAGAACATAAAGCCTCCCCTAATGCTGCAGGAAGGAGTGATGCTGGTTCATGAAGTAGTCATCTTCTCTCTCAATTTTGTCTTGGTAGTTAAATAGGACTTTTTGAGACACAGTTGTATTGTAGCCTGCAGGAAAAGCATTTGAATTTTTCATCATTTATTTCAACATCCCTCTCCCCCCAAAAAAACCCCAAACAATAATAATTAAGCTAATCATGTGATTTGGGAGGCCTAGCTTCTAATTTCTGGAACCTGTAGCTGACAAAACCAGGCATGTGTTGCTTCAGAAATAAGACCTCTGTGATCAGGAATTCTCTTTGCCTGTTTACAAAGTGACTATTCTGATTCTCAAATACATTGACACTGCTCAACAGAGACGTCCTTATCTCACTGTCCTGATGCCTGCTTCTTGCCAAGGGGTTGGACTAGATGATCTTTCAAGGTCCCTTCCAGCTCCTAACATTCTGTGATTCTGTGTGCTGTGTGGCTGCTACCATGGTTCTGCACAGCCATTGCAGCGCTTGGAAGCATTCAATGCAGCTACCAATAGCCTTGCTCTCTTCCAATGTTCTCCTGTGCTACCCCCAGCATCTATTCCGCTTTCCAAAATCATACTGGATTGCAACAGCTTTTCATGAAAACAAACAAGAAAATATTGATAAGCAACATCTTGATCTTGTGGCAATGTAGGTGAATCAATTACTATCAACTACAAAGGGCTGTGGTTAGCATATTAGGATATTTGGACCTTGGCCTCTGAAGAATTTAGAAATTATCAGACCTGTAGTTTAAATTAAAGAATCTTCCACTGTAGCCAAGTCAGTCTTTGCAATGAAGATCTGAGACAAGAAGTGAAGCCAACTTGATTCTCTATTTCTGCCTGAAGCCACTCTCTGTACACCATAGGAAAAAGAACCTGTGATAAAATTTTTCTCAACTGCTCTTTCTTTCCATGCAGAGCAGTCTCCACTCAGAAGAAGGCCTGGGTGTTGCTTCCCTAAGTGTTCTCTATGCTGCGCTCATCTTATCATCCATGTTCCTCCCTCCCATCCTCATCAAGAAGCTGGGCTGCAAGTGGACCATTGCAGGCTCCATGTGCTGCTATATCGCTTTCTCCTTAGGGAACTTCTACGCTAGCTGGTACAATTTAAATACTTTAATCCTCTCTTTTGTGTTTGAACAGAATCAGTAAAGGCAACACACTTTCTTCTTTTGATTTTTCTTAAGTTCTACTCTACCTCCACGTTGCTGATGTGAAAGTTAGATGCAAAAGGTGTTACCTGAAAGAATAGGGATAAATAAATCCAGTAGCAGAAGTAGAGAGGTAAAAATGTGCAAAAAGCAGTAGAGAATGCATCTATACACCCACCTGGAGCTGCTTCCCTAACTCACGTGTGTAGCAGAGATTTCCCTTCAGAAAATAAATACATAAGTCAGAAGTTTAAATTAAATTCCAAATGACTTTCAGGACTGTTTTTGAGAAGCTTGAAGGGAAGCCTGTCTGCCACCCAGGGGCTCTGGGATCTGAGGACCACAGTATTAGGTCAGCTCCTGCCTCGCCCTTTTGGAGATGGATGAACAACTTCTCTTCAGCGACAGGCAGCACAACTCTGCAAAGGAAAATTATTGTTATTCATCTTCTGAAGGGCAAGTGCAATTTAATTCTCAGTTAGAAGAGGATAAGACACATGAGCACAGACCCAGCTAGACTAGCTTAGGCTTAGCCCCTGGGCACAGGTGGAAGTGATTTCACATCCTAAACTTCCTAAGACTGTCCCTTTCTTGGTTCCATGAAAGAGATTTGTTGAATCACATGAAGGATGTATCTTTGATGTTTATTTTTGCCTCTGGCTCTTTGGACAAATGATTATTATGCTAATGAATAACAACTATGCTAAATAAAGTGTTCTTTGGCAGGTACACATTAATCCCTACCTCTGTGATCCTGGGCTTAGGAGGAGCACCACTCTGGTCTGCCAAATGCACTTACCTCACTATTGCTGGCAATTCATATGCTGAGCAAGCAGGAAAAAATGGAAAAGACATTATCAACCAATATTTTGGGGTCTTCTTTCTGATATTTCAGTCCTCTGGCATCTGGGGAAACCTTATCTCATCCTTGATATTTAGCCAAGCTTCCACCAAAGGTAAAATACATTTTAAAATTTTGGTGCTTCTTTCTGTAAACATCAGCTAGTTCTAGACAGTAGTTCTAGATAGCAGTTCTAGGTAGTTAAAAGGTAGATTTCTGTAGCTGAGGTGGTGAACCTCATTTGCCTTCATAGTCAGTGGAAACAGGCACTTCAGATGTGAGTTAGCTCATCTGATACTAAGTATCTGAAATAGATGGGCGAAATTGATGGCAGAAAGTGTCTGTATTCTATCAACTCTTCATTAGCAATAAAGAGAGTTCAGACAACTACCTCAAAAATAGATATCTTTTGAATTCCACTTCTATGTTGTAAAGCATAGAGAGACTGCTGGCAGTGACAGTCTTTCATATCTGACTTTCATTTAAAGTAAATTAAAGCAAAAGGCAAAATATTGAAGAAACCTTTTAATGAAGCTTGTAGCATTGAATTAATTTGCTGTTAAACGTTCCAGGTTAGTCAATCTGATGTTGGCATTTGCTGAAAATGAGTGCTTTACAGAATTGTCAAGAAGACCTAGAAGTATCTGTTGGCAGGAGTCTGCATGTCAGGACTCCTCTGCCGTATTCCAGGCTCAGACAACAGATGCTGATGTAGCTTGAAGAAATCACTCAACAGTGCTGCCTTCATTTCCCATGCAAGTAATTGTTATAAGCTTTGAATGGCCAGTTGTGAAGAAAAATTAATACTTGGGTGCCACCTTAGAGAGTCTAAGTGCTACAGTATATCATTGCAGTCTTTTATCCATTCCCTATCCTGTCAAAGTCAGAGCAAGGATGGACATGGAAAGAGCTTTCCATATACACTGTTATTATGAATAGCAAGAAGTTACCTCTCCTCCCTGGCACAGTTAAGCAGCATGTCTTCTGAAGGGTATTTAAATAGGTATTAAGTTAAAACTAAATGTTGAGGATCTGACACTGATTTTAATCTTTGAATCCCTGGGTTTATGGTAAAGTGGTTGTCACAAGGTATGATACTAATGGAGAATAATGCTTTCATTAAATTCAAGCAATTACAGATGAAGCATCATCAAAGCAGAATGCTAAAGGACTGTATCAAGTGCAACAGAGCCCTGCTGACTGATCACTGACCCACATGATGCTTCAGGAGGGACTGTCCCTTCTGACTTCATTTGCATGGCAGAGGCTGTGGTGCAGCTGTGCAGTCTTCACAGGCGGCAACCATTTTACTCTCCTCTGCCTCACAGCACACAGAATGTTAATAAGAGGATTAAAAAACTTTGGTATATTTTTTGTGTTGTAAATCCCCTCCTAGTTTTATGTCTGAGGATGTTCCTCTAAAAAGCCAAACAAACTCTTTTACTTATATTTTATCATTACATTAGATTTCAGGAAATGCTGTGTTCCTGGGAGGTGTGCTGTGAACAGTCCTCAAAGCCAAAGGCCTTGCACATCTTCACAATAATAATGAGCAGTCATACCATAAGCTTCCCAACTGTGCCTTCTCAGTGGGATCCAGCTTTGATCTAGAGGGACATTCTTGGGGGGAAAAGGGAATAAGAATCTCCAGTCACTCACCTCTTTTCTTCTCCTTTGACAGTGCTGCAAAGTTATTTACCCATATTGTTCATATACTTAAAATCTGTAATTTCACAGAGCAGTCAGAAAGATGTGGCATGGGTCTGCAGAATAAAAATGCATAAAATTCAGATGCATATGTACAAGACATATTGCCTGTATCACTGCATATAGACACAACAAGGCAAGCTACACCATGAGGTAATACTATAATAGAAGACAGTAATCAATGTAAATTACAAGAGTCATCCTTTCTCACCCACTAATATTGCAGCCATACAATTTCCAGAGGAACAGAGCAAACCCTGCTTTGCGTCTTCCACTATCATCACTATATGCATCACTAAATGCATGTGCATCCTCATCCTCAGATGATGCAAGAACAGACAAAAAACTTGTTTTACAAACTTCCATGCTTTACTAGTGTGACTCACCTTTTGCTTGTGGCAATTTTGCTGAGGGTCTATTTGTCCAAAACTGTATAGCAGTGCCACTGGCTATAATAAGGCAATGATTTTCTTTATGCTATTTTTATCTGATGTTGAGGCTGAAGTTGTTTATGACACTAGGTAAACAGCTGATTCACATTGCAGCAGCATTGATTGGAAGCAATGAGGAAAGACACACTAAAAGCAGTTACACAATAACCTTAACTGAAAAATTACAGATCAAGTCCTGTTTAACGAATCAGCCAAGGTACACTGTATTGCTTTTTATTATGCTTGGACCAGTGACAGATTCTGCAGTGAAAGGACTGAAATAACTGTATGGGCTTTTTAACATCCTTCCCCACTACACAGTTTATTCAGACTCACACTTTGGGTTAGTATTTTTTCTTTATAGAAAGGGTACTGAAGGAAATGGACATGGTGTTGTGGTGGCACACAGGATGTGTGAGTACATGCATGTGTGCAGCTTTTGATGTGTGGGCAAGCACAAGTCTGGTGGGATTGAAAAAGCAAAAATCTTACTTCAAACCCTGTTCTAGTTTCAAATATGAATATTATTCAAAGAGAAATAAAGCCATTAATAAAGTAATAAAGCAGGAAAATCTAATTTCTAGGAAGACTGCATTAATGGGTGATCATAATTTCAGAGTCTAATACCAAGGGGTATCTGGAGGTAAGGGGTTTCCATACCTATAAAGTATAGAAAAATTATCTTGAGAGGGATAATGTGCTGTGACCATTTGAGGGTTAAGGCTGGATTGACCACCACCCAGCAATGGAGACTCTCTCTACTACTCTCCTCTTCCCCTCTCCCTGCCATATGTATATCCTTACATATAGAGTGCACTCATCTGACTCTTCTCTGACTTGCCTTTCTTTTGATTTTTACTGAATTAGTGGAAATTTTGGAAGAAAACCTGGCATGCTGTGGAGCGTATGACTGCATGACTGATACCACTAACAGCACTGAGTCAGCAAAGCCCTCTAACTCCTTAATCTACACTCTGCTAGGGATTTACACTGGTAAGTAATCCACAAAAATTCTAATGAATATCACTGACGAGGAACCTTCTACTTGTAAAACTTAGCATGACTTTGCAGTTTAAGTTTCTGAATTCCACTTTCAATACAATTTGCAAAAAGGAAATAAGATATGTGAGAGCTGTCAATAACTCCTTCCTAAGTAGTTTCAAGTGATTTGTGCCAGTGCTGTATCATTTATTAACATGGTGACCCCACTGTTTTACCCAAAGTCAGTGTTTCTCTACAGACAAAAGTATATCCACAGTGCAATCAGAGGACTACAAAATTTTATCCAGTTATACATGAGAAACATAGTCTTAAATTTAGTATCTTTGGATTCAGCAACAGTTAACTACTTACTGATAGCATTAGTCAGGTTTATACATGCATGCAGAGGTCCAAGATGTTAAGAGAAGCCAAGATAACAGTACTTGAACTCACCAGCTTCAAGTCATTTGGGGATGCCTTTCAGAACTAGCTGGTGTACATAACAGCCTACCATGTATATAACATTTCTAGCACAAGATCTCCACTGTGATTAGAGGTAGACCTGAACCACAGCTCCTAGAACATGCAGTCATTTGGGGAGAGATTTTTGGATCCTTGCTGAGATTTTACAGCTTCAGTCAATTCTCAGCTGTGATGCTTGAATTATAATACCTTAATATGAAAGGTGAAAATAAAGAGAAGCACAAAGCAAACGGCATGTCTCCCATTTAGTAACTACAGCTGCTATAGACCTTCCTTGCATAAGACTAGAAAGGAACCAAAGATAGAAAAGGCTGATGCAATCAAAAATTGGAAAGATAAAAATAGATGTGCAAAGACTCATTTAGTGAGGGAAGTTCAAAAGCCCCTAGCTCAAAACAAGTTACTTTCTAGTTAAAGGGGAAGTATTTGTCAAGGTAATATGTCACTTTAGCTCTGTTAAAGGACCTTTGCAGTCTCTGCATATAGATGTACAGTTTATGCCTAGACAGATACACAGAAACCGTCATATGCTCAAAGAGTGTGTGATCTGGTCAGAGCCAGTTGTCACCAGACAAGGACATAGCAGTAAACTCTCCTTCCTTCCCCAACATCCATTCCTAATTGGTGAGAAAATGCAAAGCATATACCACCACTTCCCTTTCAGAGTGTGCTGGAGCCAATGCCTTTCTGCTAAAGACAGGTTTGGCTCATGAGTTTAAATTTAAATTTGATGACTAATATATACAGCACTCCCTTAGGCTTTGCTCATGCAAAATGAATGCAACCCTGCTGTCTACTGGCCCTGCGTCACTAGGGTTTCATTTTTCTTTTAAGCTCTTAATAAAAGATACGTCTTTTCCTACCTCGAGGGAAACCAAATAGCTAAATATTTAATTCACAGACATTTTATAAATATCTCCTCTATGTAATTGCTGAATACATATTTTGCCCATCTTGGGTGGAGATAATAATGGTTATGTCTTTTGTTGTTTAGTATTCTCAAAGAAGGTGGATGTTTCTCTTTATGTCTGTATCACTCACTATTAAGCCATTCAGTTACTTATCTGCTATAGTTGCTCTTGATTCATTTGATATATTTCTTAGAATATTTGTCCTGTAAATGTTCATGTCCTGCTCTAGCCCATGTAAGTCCTGCAATCAGCCCATAGGCATTAATAAATACCCTGGCAGAATCGACAGTGACTGGCATAATAAAGGATTTACAGCTCAGCTACACTGGAGAACCAGGACACTGGAGAATACAATTCCTTTCTAGGAAACACAGATGTGAACTAATAAGCAATTAAAAACTGAGGCAAATGACCATATATCTGCTAATGTATTTGGACATTAAAATTTACAGAAAAGAGCACGTCTATGCACAGTAACATAGGAGCATATTAAACAGGCAATGTGGATGGGAAGAGGTTTCTGGTTCTCCTCTTACTCTGAGATCTACTTGTTTCCATGGATGGAATTCTAGTCAGCATAAGTAAGAGACACAGAATCATACCTTGCATCTGTAACAAGGCATGTGAATCTGTTGCTGCTTCATATATATTATGAGACACAGTATCTGCTTGATAACATAAAAAAAATTATAGTGGTTGCCTCCACAAAGCATCAAACCTAGCCTGATACATACATCACCATTTTCTGATTACCTACCTCAGGTATTCTTTTATATACTCCTTCTGCTAGAAATTATGGTTTTAAAGCTGTAACTTCCATCTTTTTCAAGTCACCCCAAGTTTCTCATTTTCATCTTTTTTTTTAAAAAGTGACATATGTTGGGATCCAAGACAGCAGTTCTATCTACTTCCAGCCCTTTATTTTTCTTTCCATGTATTTAAAGGAAGATTCCCAACTAGCCATAAAAAGCTTGGCACTGGAAGTGAATATTCCTCTCTAGTGTTGATTTAAAGCATTTTGATAGCTCCCGAGGGAGCTGTTTCTGGCCAGTTCCCCATCCCTGTGACCTCTGGCTTGCCCTGGAAGGGTGAGCAGTCACCCTCTGTGGCCATGCAGCTGGCCTGGAGGTTGTCACAACAGGACAGTCACAGTTAAGCTGAGGGGATTTGTTAGGTTTGCAGCTATATGAAGAAGATGTGAATGTAGATCAGGCCTTTTTGTTTACACAGAAATGGCCTTTACACCGAAGCGGAATCAGAGACATCTGCCAAAATGTCCCAGAGAGAGCTAAGCACTAAGCCAGAACAATAACAGCAGCAAGCGACTTCCCATCATTCTTCTAGCATTCCTCAGTTTTTCATGAACTTTTTTTTTTTGTTTTTGCAGCTAGTGGTGTGCTAGCTGTGTTGCTGATTGTTATATTTCTGGACCAGATCAAATCTGACCAAGCAGAAACTGAGAAAGAAATACTAGAGACACCATCCTTTTGGTCTACGTTCCTAGCAACTTTCCAGCATCTTAAAGATAAAAGACAGTGTCTTCTAATCCCTCTGACAATGTACAGTGGGTTTGAACAGGGATTTCTTTCTGGTGACTACACAAAGGTGTGGATGACAATGAAAATCTATTTCTTTCTGATCATTTTTGTGCTTTTGTGTCATACTATTGAATCTGACTTATATTTGCTTGTTGAATGAAGAGGCTTTCAATGATCATTTGTGGTTTGCTAAATTACTTCTTCTACTTCAACAAACTCTGAGTGACATCTTCAAATAAGAGAGGCCAGCAATAAAAATGTCTCTTGGAACAGCCTCAGAAAGAACACTGTAGAGAGCTTAACTCACCAGTGGAGGCAACAGCAGAGAGCTACAGGTTCAAACTCTTCACCTTGTTGTAAATAACAAACTGGGACAAGAGCCAGAAGTCTGCAAAGCTTTTATATCTTTCTTCCTTCTGGTTTCCCTTGAGTTTGGTAAGTGCAAGTCAGTACACATACAAAGTATTTTATTTTGACAGCCTTTACAGTAAGAGGGCATATCCTCAACATGGTTGTCTGAAAGCCCTCACCAGTTACTAGTGCAACAGGTGCAAAGCCTGACAAATTGAAATGATCAAAACCACCTCTGCTCCTCCAATTTCTCTACAACCCAGACACACAGGGGGTGTGTTCTCCAGACATCCATTGAGAAAGCCTCCAAAACAAAAGGGGTAATCTTCCTGAGCTGTTGTTTGACACTTAAGCTTACAAACCTTGCACATAAACAGATGGAAGAGTGAACTGGCTGCTGTGTTTGAATGGGCTAAAATGGGCACTCCATGGCCACCTCCACTGGTTGTATACTCTTATAGGTGAGGTCCTCTTCATTTCCTGGGAGCTGCTCTGTGATGACCATAGTGCTGACTGTCAACTTTCATCTCTTGGGCTGTAAAAAAAATTCCTAGTTCCACTTCAAGGAGTTTTATCTGCACAGAGAGTAGTGTACTGATTTCTTCTGCTTGTTACTGCTCTGTTTGCATGGCATCGATCTGCTTGGGATCTGGGTTAGGAATATCACTGCTGAAGGCCAACTGGGTCAATATACCAGGAACTTATCAGCAAACTCTGTACCTTGAACCTTAGTTGCATATTTTCACTGTAGAAAATGTGGCACCATCTCTTCTCTTCCAGACATATGTGACCTGTGCCCTGGGGATACATTACGTTGGTTATGTGATGATCTGCTTTTCAGCTGTAAATTCCCTCTGCTCTCTGCTCTTCGGAAAGATCTCTCAGTTCACTGGTAGAAAACTTCTGTTTGCATTAGGTATGTAAAGGTCACTTGAAGGACTGATGTGATAGTTTGGTTCTGTTTAATAGTCTTTGTACTCAGCCTGTGAAAGTGCATTTGTGGAGGGAGGAATCAGTGACTCGTTTACAGATCGTTTTCAAAAAGAAAGACAAAATGTCACCGGCCCCTCTAGGTATCCTTAACTGTCTCTGAAGGAAACCTGTGCTCAAGGACTAGGTAAGGAGAGAAGAAGGGCTTTTCCTCCCCTTTCCCACATGCTTCCCACAGTAACTGCAAGCATTTCAGCAGTCCCTTCTCCTACTGAGTGACAGTTCTTGTCCCTTGGGCTAACAGCTGTATGAGTGCCAAGGATCTCTCAGCTCAGAACACTGCTCAGAATTATTAATTGAAGACTATCAAAGGACTGCATTGTCTTGCATTTCATGTGCTATCAACTCAGTCAGTGCAAATACCAGTGAACCAGAAAGATTTTGAGATTGCTTTGAGCTCTAGCTGGGGGAAGAATTTGAAAGTGTTGTCTACAACTATCTGTCCTGTCTGTAACCACATTTGTATTTCTCTTCTTTCTTTCTAAATCAACAGCCACGTTTACAAACATCGCCTGTATAATAGCACTCCTGCTGTGGAAACCTCATCCTAAGCAGCTTGCAGTGTTTTTTGTATTCCCTGCCCTTTGGGGCCTATCTGATGCCATTTGGCAGACACAAACTAATGGTAAGTCCTGGGGACAACAAAATGTATTCACTTGAGGTATAAAAATCTGTATGTTCATATAATAAACCAACAGATGCAAACCATTATAACGAGTTTAAGACAGCATCTAAAATAAATATGTTAGCTCATTGGAAAGTAGCAGAAAGAAGAACAAGTTGAGAATAAGGAAGTAAAATACTAGTTAAACAAATTTTACCAAGATCATTACTATTACCTTGGGTAAAAGGACATGCTCTTGAATATCTTTAGGGAGAGAGACTCCTCATCCTCCCTGGGCATCCTGCCCCAGTGTGCAGTCACACCCAAAGTGAAAAAGTGTTTCCAGATGTTCAGAGGGAAACACAAGTGTTTCAGTTTGTGCGCATTGTCTCTTGTCCACTTTTCCTGGACACCACTGAAAAGAACCTGGCTGCACCCTCTTTGCAATCTCTCTTCGGGGATTTACATCTGTTGAGAACATATCCTCAGTAAGGCCCCTGTATGCCTGACAAAGCCATACCTAATGCCTTTGTTAGGACAAAAGGGCTAAGTACAGATAACATAAGCATCAGAGAAGGTGGCTGGGAGTATCTGCACTTCCCAACTCCCCTGCAAGGCATAGATGGTGCACAACACTTCATGCTTACTTGATGGCAAGTGAGCTCTGCAGCTGTGTCACAAGAGTGACCTATTGCAGCAGCGTAATAGGTCATCTCCATTTCCAGATTCCTCCCAGACACTTGTGAAAATTTCATGTTTGTGTTATTTGTCTAAAACACAGATGTTTCTTGTGCTTGCACAGTATCTTACTTTCTTCAGCTGTTCCACAGCTCCCAGTTATAAAATTATACAGTTTGCTTTGTCACCTTGTCACGCTGAAACATTGAGTGATGACATGAAACTTCATGAGACACATGCAGTGACATTATTCCATAATGCTGCAACACAGAACAGGATCTTCAGTTTGACTTACCCATCTAGGACTAAACCTCATCTCCCCTTCATCAGTTTTATACAGATATACATCATATGAAAAATTCCCATCTCCAAAACCTATGAGGTAAGATAAGACCTCTAAAACAGCACTGGGGACCAAGGTTTGTGGTCCTTCCTTTGGCAAGCTCCCATGACTGCTTCGTGAGCCTCAGTAGATTACCCACTGAATAAATACAGTGGCATTGTGCCAGACACTTAACCAATTCTGTGGTACTTGAAGATGTCTTACTTTGTCCTGCTGTGGATAATCAGTGCTGCACTTCCCCCTAGAGGATGTATAGGCTTAGAGTAGCTGCGTTACTTCATCTTGCAAAGGTTTCCCAGCATGTATATACATGTGTAGGCATTTATTTCCAAAGAAAGCTGCTTCATTTCAGAGTGTGTTGTGCCCTCTCTTATCTAACCTGGACATAGATGCTAGTATTACCCCCTGGTAATAACTGCCATTGGGGTGTAAAAATTGTATAGCACAAAGCAACTGGGCAGCCTACAGTAAAAGAAAATTCTTTCCAGGCTAATGTGCCTGGAAAGGATATATTTAGAAATGATATGTGTCAGTTTGGAAATGTTATTGACCCAGACCCAATTTCCAGCAGTCCTGTTAGATACCCATACCTACTAGTACCAGGTGATGGAGTTGGAAAACCAGCAGTGGTAAACAGGGAGAATAACTTCCATGGAAGTGAGCTGCAAGAAATCAGAGCTAGCAACCTCTCCACTAGGCAGGCCAACGGGTCTTGCTAAAGCTTCAGCCAGGCAATTTGCACTCTACTGTACCTGACACTATCAGTGATAAGGACAAATGTTTAGGTTCAAGGCACAACCACAACTGTACTCTTATATAACAGCTAGCTAAAACCACATATGCATCTTGGAAACAAGAACTTTCCTGCTTAGTCAGTCTTTCCTATAACTGATCCTTGGACTAGATTCTCACTCAATTCTCCCAGTGTTTTGATTGAAAAAGAAGGCTTCAAAATGGCAAGGCATAAAGATACCAGCTGAAAGACAGAATCTTCACACATAGAGTTTTCATGGCATCAGAAATCTTACTGTATTAAACTCTTACCACTAATCTCTTTCCAGGTCCTAGCAGAAAAATTATATTAACAACTTGTACTTGTTCATTTATTAGACAAATCTGTGAAGGATTATCAAATAATTCACACTACACTACACTCAATCAGTTTAATGAACTATGTGCATCTTGTGATGCACTTGTCCAGATTTACCATCATGTCTAAAATGAAAAATTCAGTAAATATCCTTATAGTCATCAGGATGCAGTAAGTTTTTACATATGATGATGTCTCCTTCTTCTTAACAAAACTGAAGGATTAATTGAGCCTCCTCAGACTTCTAGAGAACTCTGTGCTCCTCTGTGCCTTTCAGCTGAATGTGTGTATTTCAAACAGATACAGAAGTGGATGAGAAGAGTCAAGGTTCATGATATTCCTCCCCTTCCCTCTCTGCGCACCACAGCTGAGCCAGTGGAGATGCCTGCTTCTTTATCACCACTGATGTTAGCTCAGCACCCAGAGGAAAGCAAACAATCTCCCTTTCCCTGTGTGCCTGACTAGTCAGACCTGGAGGCTGGGAATCCCTCCGTGACTCATAGATCTGGGTGGTCAGAGGGAGCTTCCTACTGAGCATGACTGGATTAGGGTGATCAATCTAAATAAGTCTGTACATCAAGCAAGTTTCCAGTTGCTGCTCAGATGTTCTTTATACATCAAATATATTCTTTTTGCCTACCCATAGAGAAGCTGAAAATTTGAAAATCTGGTTATCTCAGAGAGGTAAATATCTTCTGCATATTAAACCTGAGCTCAGTTGTAGTGCTCTCTTCAACTTTCTGATTTAAATGTTTTGAGTCAGTTTGTTTCTCTTAACCTGGCAAGTATGAATAGCACATATTACTATTGTTTGGCAACACAGTGTGAGCCTTATCTGGGAGCTCCCTAAGGCTAAGTTCTCATGAAAACAAGGGATATACATTTTATGTGAACAGTCCCTGCATGTTCTTAGGCAAGTGAAGGAAACGGTTTGAAGAAAAGGTAGATAGTGCATGGAGGATCCATGCAGGTGCAACCCAGAATTGTGAAGGGTGGCAGCAGGGAGGTCCCTCTGGTTCTTTGATCCTTTCTACCCCACACTGAAAGAGCAACTTGGTCTCTAAGGACCATGTTGTCCCTAGATAAAACCACCTGTTCTGCAAAAGTTTGTAAGAACTTGGTATAACCTTCTAACAAGGAGACTTTACAGTGCGAAGTCCACTGCTGGCCATCCCCTTTTCCTCCTTACTTAACCACTTCTCAGTGCAAAAACCTTCCTTTTTGTGGCTAGTGATAGTTTGAAAAATAAACTACCTGATATCTAATTTAATACAGTCCATCCTTTCTTCCTTCCTCCCACTTTCTATCCCTTTCTCTCTGATATTCTCCATTTTCTCATTTTTACTCTGTTATTTCACTTATAACAATTTACAGGATCACAAAGATTCTTGTATTTTCCTTTCTCTGACATTTATGAGGGAAGGTCTATCTGCCCTATTATGGTGTACTGATTCCTTTTGCAGAAAACACATGGTTGCAGACTTAATCTTCACAAGCCATGTCTCTCCTTCCTTCTAGGACTCTACGGCATTTTATTTGAGAAACACAAGGAGGCAGCCTTTGCAAATTACCGTCTCTGGGAATCACTTGGATTTGTCATTGCCTTTGGTTACAGCACTAAATTGCAAGTCTACATTAAACTGTACATTTTATTGGCTGTGCTTGTGTTGTCTATGGTGACATATGGAGCAGTTGAATACCTCGAAGCTAAGAGTTCCCTTGGAACACCTACAGCTGCAAAGAAGGAAAATGCAGGACCACTCACCCAAGAAACACACATGTAATGTGACGGGCTCAGAGCAATGGAGGCAGAGCAAACTGGCCAGCTCCTACAGACATGTCTCCAAGGGTGTTCTAACGTGTACCGTCTCCAGAAAGATGGTAAAGGAACAGATTTAAAGGCCAATATAACATAAATATCTTGAAAGTAAAAATCTCTTTTTACTTTAGAAGTTGGGAAGATTATCTGACTTCATCCAGTCACATGGATGACAAACTAAATGTTTTCTTTTCTTTTTTTTAATTAATAAAATCTTAATAAATGTAGACAAGACAAAGTCCTCATACTTCTGTACCTGTGAATCAGACCTAATATTGTAGCTTTACAGTCAAACTTGAAAAGCCCACATGCGAAATTAGAAGATGACAGCAACTAGCATTACTTAGCTGCTTGTAGACAATACATGTAGTTTCATGGAACCACTAATTATCAAGATTTATGTTGTTCTTATGCTGCATTCTTTAACACTTGTGGTAAAGAATATCAGGTTATAAACTGGCTACATCTACAGTTCATATCTGAACACCACAAACCCCATTATCTGCTGAGTCTACTAGCTTGTCTTATGTCAGCAGACAGCTGTGTTTCTGCCCACATTACCCCCCTGTCTCAGCACTCTTTCCCTTCTAGTTTTCCTGCCTCCATTTTTTAAATCATCCCTTACAGCAACTTTCTTCTAAAAGAGATGTCTTCCACATGAACAAATACTTCAGTCATGATGAACTCTCTCTGCTTTGACATCCATGCACAGAACTGTTTTCAATAAAAGCAGCCAGGGCATATTACTTGGGGAATCCAGCCATGAAGAAGATGCAGACAACAGTGCAAGTTATAGAATGAAAATGAGTTTGTTCCTGTGTTGTAATATCTCCTTGATATTGCATCTAACAGTGGCTCAAATGAGTATTTTCCTCATTTCAAATTCTGTTTAGTTTTATGCATACTACATTATTTCCAGATTTGTATTTTTGTGTTTTTTTCTGCAAGGAGGAGACTGCTACAGTGCAATTACTGGGCACTGTCCCTACATCTTGATAAGAAGCACTGTACAGATATCATAAACATTACTGGTAATGACACTATGATCAGATCTTCTGTGTGAGACAGAGAGCATAAAAGGAATTGAAGACAAATGCTGTTCATCTCCAGGATTAGTGCTGCCTCTGGAAATAAATTACATGGCTAGTTAAGTTGCTGCATGCCATGGAGCAAACATTTGAAACTTCCTCTTTTCAGTTATTAGGGATAACAGGATGATGAGGCACCATGTAGTGTGACAACATGATAGAAATCCATAATACAATTTATGTGGAAAAAAAAAATCCCCAAATTGTTAGGGCTTTTCCATAGCAGTACTTTTCATGCTACTTTACTGTGTCTGTATCATTTCTTGTTCCCAAGCATCTGGACTCCCCTCCAGGTTTCACCTGTGTTGATTCATGCATTTTCAAATGATGAGCTTCTTTTTCATGTCTCATTAAGTAGAGTTCACTATGTCCTGCAGAAAAGAAGGTGACAGGTAGGCTCCCACACAGATCTGCCTCTCTCTTGTGCCTTTGCCCTGTCAGCTCAAAGGCATGCAGTTAATCTCTCTGTTGGAAATACAGATGGTAAAATTACCGTAGCTATAGAATCCTGATAGCCTCCCAGCTGCCCAGAGGTTACAGAAGGATATCCTAGGCTGCTGCTAATTCTCACCTTGCCCTGCTTCCATCTAATGCAGAAAGTGAATTTCATCTCTATAACAGACAGCGAAACACATCTCTCTCTATATGCTCCTCTGATTCTCTTTTACACAACAGTGTTCAAGAGCAAGTGAAGCAAAGAGGATTTTTGAGATCAACACCAGTGAAAACCTGATCTGTCTGAATGTAATCAGTACAGAAATCAGGATCTCACTAACGTGATGCTATACAATCTCAGAACAAAAAGGTAATCGCTCCCTCCAAGGATATACAGCTTACAAAGTTTTCCCTGTACACCTGTATTGATTTTGGCTGGTACAGAGTTAATTTTCTTCACAGCAGACCATAGGGAGCAGTGCTTTGGATTTTTGTAACTAAAACTGTTGGTATCACATCAGTGTTTTGACTGTTGCTGAGCAGGGCTTGCACAGCATCCAGGTTTTCTCTTTTTCCTTCTCAATGAGTAGGTTGCAGGTGCCGAAGAAACTGGGAGGTTACACAACCAGGACAGCTAAGACAGAATGACCAAAGGTCAATTACCACACGATGCTGTGCTCAGCATTCAAAGCTTGTGGGAAAGGAGGAAGTGGGGGTGTTCCTAGTTATAGCATTTGTCTTCCTAAGCAACTGTTATGCATGCCGAGATCTTGCTTTCCAGTAAGTGGCTGGGAACCTTACTGCTGAGGGGAAGCAGTGAATTAATTCCTTATTTTGCTTTGTTTGCACACACAGTTTTGCTTCACCAATTAAATTGTCTTCATCTCAACACAGGAGTTTCATCACTTTTGCTCTGCTGATTCTCTGCCATTGGTGGGGGGAGTGAGTGAGCAACTAGATGGGTGTTTTGTTGGTGGCCAAGGTCAACCTAGTACACTTCCTTAATTGTTTTATGCTGTGTGCCCAGCATTTGTTTGCAGTAAAATTCAGCAATGGCATCCCAAGAAAGGGCTCCTCACTCTGCAGATTCTAGCTGAAACCATAAGGAGCTACCAAGGAGCAAGAAAGTAGTGCTCTCATCTTGGATAGAATCTCAGTATCTCAAAAGCTGATAGACAAGAAGTTAACCATAAGCCAGCAGTATCTTCTTGTAGCCAAGAAGGACAAAAGGTTCCCAGGGTGCATTAAGAAGTGTGCAACCACCAAGTCAAGGGAGGTTCTCCTCTCCCTCTACTCTGCCCTAGTGAGGCCACATCTGGAGTACTGTGTCCAGTTCTGGGCTCCCCAGTTTGAGAGAGACAGGGAACTACTGGAGAAAGTCCAGAGGAGGGCTAAGAAAATGTTTAGGGGACTGAAGCATCTCTCTGACCAGGAAAGGCTGAGACACCTGCGGCTGTTTAGCCTGAAGAAGAGAAGACTGAGAACTGATCTTCTCATGCTTATAAACATCTAAAGGGCAGGTGTCAAGAGGATGAGCCCAGACATTTTTCAGTGGTGTCCAGTTACAGGACAAGGGATAATGAGGGGTAATGAGCACAAACTGGCCTTTTTTGTTACTCTACCTGCAAGCTTCTCATCTTCTAAGGTACAGCAACAGATAATACAAGGAACAAATCACCACATGCCCATTTCAGAATTTCAGGCTCACATACTAGGAGCTATTTGTTGAGTTCCTCTTCTGTCTAGGGAACAATGTTCTCTGCAATACTGGGATCTGCTATGAAGCAAAAAAAAGGTTTCTTTAACTGGAGAATACCTCAAGAAATTGGTAACGTGTAGTTACATATAGGGGTGCACTACACAAAGACAACTCAAGCCCACAAGAGTGAAAAAAGTCCTGGCTTGGGGAAAAAAGGAAACTACGTGACTGCATTGCACTCTGTAATATGTCTCTGTTCATTCAAGCTGCAAAGAAGCTTTGCTTACATCCTCAAAGTAATAACTTCCATTTAAGGTCTGACATTCCTGTGCATCTTTTGTGATATGAAGTTACCAAAAACTAGGCAGTACCAATACATTATTCTTTCATACAATTTGTACGTGTTTAAACCACTAGGGGGAAATATTGCACAACCAAAACAAAATGAAGCACACAGGACTTTTAAAAATATATACCTAAAGAAATTCATGCTCTTAGGATAGTAAGTGTCTCACAACATCTTATTATATTAAGTGTAAAATTTCAAAAGTTCAGAATCAACAAATAGCTTCATTTTTTTATAACCTACTGGCTGCTAAACTCAGACTGATAAAAAGCCCAAGCAGTTTCCAAATACACCCAAGCTTCCACACTCGTGTCAAGAAGATAGTAACAATGATTTGCTGCCAGTTTTTAAAACAGTGCATTGCTCTGTTTCTGAACTGGGTGATAACTGACTCATTCTGTTTATACCCTGACACCCACTTTTTCCAACTGGAATTCCCAGCCCACCTTGAGGGAGCTCCACAAGAAGGTCACTTCGCCAATGGAGCTACACTGGCTATAACAGACCATAACATCAATAACGTACATACAGCTTACACCAACAAAACTGACTTTCTGTCAGTATAGCACTAACAGATACTTCCTTTGCAAGACAGATTTCCATAAGCAGGATTATTTTGACAGCTAGGCATTTGAGTCTTAATTAAGTAAAGATATTTTAAAATATCACTGTAAGAACTTTTTATGCATAGTTCTTCTGAATAAGCTTTCCCATCCAAACAAGATGCATCTGATAATGGCCATCAATATCTGGGAATTTGGGAGTATAAACCTGCCTGCAACCAGAATCCTGTAAATATGAGAGCATCTCAGCTGTCACATGCTAAAACAGTTGATATTTCTTCTTAGCATTTTCCCCATGAGATTTTTCTGATACTTGGTTCTATGACATATTAAGGTCCAGGAGAAGAGTCATATACAAACATATGATAAAACATTACTCAGTATGTTTGTAGCTGTCAGATTCTGACCAGCCCCCTTCTCAAAGAAGGGTAAATGTGTGCTATAATGTATATTGCATTATCTATTGAAATGTCTAATTCATACACAGATTTCATCTGTAAATGCATCAGATACCTTCCTAATAAATAATACAGCGCTACTTTTCAAAAATCTGTTTGCATGTGCAACTGAGGATTTCTTTTTTTATTTCCATGTTTTCTACTTATTATGTTAGCTCTAATAAAATAATGTTTTAAATGATATCTTACAGAGCCTGAGTGAGTTTCTCACTGGGATTGTAGCAAACGAGCACCTCTTGATGCAAACCAATAATGCATTGCTATCACTGAGTTTTGAAAAACTGACCAAAATTACTCAACTAGCTTTACAGAGAACTCAAAGATAAGGTGCATAACTGAGAAGATTTATTCCTGCAGTTTAGATTCTTCTTTTCCTACTTATTGAACTATTTTCTGGGATTATTTTGAGCCATATCTTGAGATTTGCTAAAGTTTAAAGAATTACCTACCTTTGGGAGGTCATTGGCGCCTCTCAGCTGAGTCATGATACCTTTCAATAGCCTGAAAGCCCAACTCATGCATGTGAATAAAACACTGCTAAAAAGTGTTAGCAGAACTCAGAGTCAATTACAAAGTTACATCGGAGAATGTGAGATTTGTAAAAAGACATTCAGGGCAAGAAGTTTCTTACACAGTTGTCTTGGCAATAAATATTTGTCTACAAATGCCCTTAGAGAATGTAGCAATGGTTAAATAACTCGATGCCTTTATAAGGAGGGGGGAAAAAAGGAAGTAAAATAAAAGAAAAAAAAAAAAAGGAAAAAGACCAAACAACTGCAAAATAAAAGTGGTAAAATGATAAAAATTATGGGATACAAACCCCATTTTTGAGTGTTTTTTAAGCAAGACCAGCAAAACCACTTGTAGTTGGAATTACACAATAGGCACACAACCTAGCCCTTCATAATTATTGACATCTGAATGAGGTATAGCTGCACCTGATTCTGCAGAAGAGCGGCTGTTGCCCCTCCAGACTTCACATGCCAGTGAATGTTTCATGCTAAAGTAAAAGCTTACCATTAAGATAAAAACACTTAAAGATTGATTGGAGGAAAAGGACTCTTTTCACAGAAAATTAGGTTCTTCACTTTTCCCCTCCTTTACTGACAAGAAGCATTTTCTGGTACTTAAATAGTTTCCTTTATGTTTCCTAACCACTAGATAGGACTAAGCATAGATTCTTCACAAATAAACCTACCATGTTTTTTGCTGAATCATCAGGGCTGTCTATGGTTAATGTAAATCAAGGTCACAGATATTTACTATTTTGAATAAAATCTCTTATTTCAATAGTGAGCCACGGTTTCCTTTGAAAGGAATTGAGTACTCTCTACTTCCCCTAATCAACAGTGAATCACAAGTTTATGAATAAATTCCAGTTACTACAGATTAAATATGTATTTTTTTTTTAATTTGTATTAATTAAAATCAATGTTTAGGAATGACAAAGCAATACTAAAACTGAATAGAAGCTTTAAAAATATTCAATAGAAGGATATACATTTGAATGGCTTAGCTCAGCTTTATACAGTGATCAAACTGATAATGCAGTAATTCAGTATATATTTCTAATAAAAAGGCAATGAGTATAAGTGGAGCATGATTATGTCACTAAAAATATAAATGATATATCAGGATATACAGTTGGGTTACACAATAACATCAATCTAGAGACAATTGATTATGGATACCAGCTAAAAATTTTACAAGCGACAGGTTTTACAGTTTGTAGAAAAAAGGGATCCTGACTTAGTGGATGGGAGCTTTCACCTTGAAAACAACTTTTTAATGAATAGGTTTTGTTTTCTTGATTAAATAAAACCCAGACACTTTTCAGCTCAGGTTACATAATGGAGCTTATTCAACCAAAAATGGTGAATTTGTTTTAAGGAACTTGTCATAAAAGGAACTTATTATAAAAGGAACTTATTAGAGAGAACAATTCTTTGTTTAGTGGTCACATCATTACCACCAAGCACCAAGTCTCCTGTCATTCACCCATAGCAGAGGAGATGTGATTTAATTCCTTCTTCAGTCTGAAGGACCTGCTACTACTCCGCTCAGAAAAGAATTAAGGCCTATTGGTGTGGTTCAATTTAAGAGTGCAACATCATCCTTTGTTTGTTTTTTTTTGTTTGTGTGTTTGTTTTTGGAGCTATACTTTGCATAGACTACTTCAAAGAGGGTATGAGCTCCTAACCTGCAGGTTTTGGCAGGAGTTGGTACCTACCACAGGAGGTAGTAGGAAGGAATACTCTGACAATCTTATGATCCTATGAATACCCTGATTGCTCAGCAGCAGCGTACAAAAACGGATTATGAGCCTCTTCTAGTGTTTTTTGTGAAATCAGTTCCTTGGGTTTTATTATACTATTTGAAAACCAAAAGCAGAATAGGACCCACTAACAAGCAGACACCTTGTCTGTGCAGCCAATACCACAACCCAGCCCCAGCCCCCAGCTGGGGGAATATGTGAATTGTTTTCTTGAAGCATATCGGCCCCATCTTCTGTGTGACATGACATGGCACGGCAGAGTATGTATCCTTCTCTCTTTAAACACAGCAGAAAATAAGGACCCATATACAAACAAGTAGTTCTTCTTCAAAAATGTCAGATGGAACACATGGAACAAAAAAGAAAACATCATGAACATTATAAAAAGCAATATCCATAGCACACTCTGAAAAGTTATTCCATAAGCAGTAAAAGTACCACAGAAGTTCTTATAGATCTGTGCTCTTTTCATGCTCTAAACCCCCAGCATCAATCCCAGCTCACCTGTCAGTTCTGCTGAAAAACAGAGTATCTGAGGGTCCATCAGCAACACCTGCTGGCCAACCTGCCAATACAGCCAACTGCTGTTGAACATTGAGCAGTAGGGTTCTCCACTCCTTTCACTCTGAACTGGTCCTGCTCTTTTACCTTGCAGCAGATTTCACAACAAATGGTAAGAAGATATTGCATGTAAATTAAATTTTTAGCTACTCATGCCTCCATTCTACAGTTGCCCTCAAAATGTGAGCAGTAAAGCTGGCATGCTGCAGGTTGAAGCTGCAGTTCTACCTGCTCAGCAGGCCCTTAAGAGCCCATCCCACCCTTCACCCCTCTTTTTCCCAGAGATAGGGTGATCATTCATGGCAATCTTGATTTCGGCTGCATCTCAAGTGGGGTTTTTAGCAAGGCCTTGACATCAGCACAATTCACACCTCAAGCACCATTTCAGTCCCACACATGCACTGTGTACCCCTTTCCTTAGCAACACTTCTCACCCAGGGAGAATCAGGGAACAGCTGATAACATAAAATTAGGCTAAATAATAAAAATCTCAGAGACCAGAGCTTAAGGTACCTGAAAGAAGCATTGCTTTAATGGCAACAGGCAAGTGGGGGGTCTCTCCTCGCACACACACCCTCCCAAACACCAACCATTATTTTATAGACACAACTTATTACATATTTAGTAGATTTCTTAGAACTCATCTACATATTCATATCTTTTCCTAGAACTCATTTGACAGTCTAATGTCCTTAGCACTTGCACAGTTACTCTTCTTGGTGGTCTCTGGTGGTCATCACTTCATCCTCTTCTTCCCCTCAGGTCATTATCGGTCACGCAATGAAGATGAAGATTTGTTCCTTCATCTTTTCTCTCCTTATAGCACCTCTCCAATCCACAGAGTCGAATTTCATTCTAATATGCCACATTAGCAGGCCAAGTTCCACTTCTCTGTTCGCTATATGTTTCTCATGATGCGAAACCCCTTCGGGTGTTAGTAAGCTCAGTCAGCCTACCCTGAGGAACAGTGTTTTCAGTTCTTGTTTGTTTTACTATTTATCCTGCATGTTATGAAATTCCTGATTCTAAGCCAAATGTCAAGTTACTTTGCTTAACTACACTAATACATTCTAGTATATACAAGTTTAGCAAATTCTTAAAACCTGTTGATCATCCATTGCAGCCAGATGTGTCTTCTAATTTTCAGCATATTTCCAGTGGGCATTTTTCCCTCTAACAAGACAACAGCCATCAGGCTGTGTTGCCTCCTGCATCAGGCAGATGTCATGCTATCAGCACCATTTCCATTTCTCCAGGGTCCCTAATGGTTACCAGAGGCTGCTGATCTGCAAGGCAGCCTGGGAGGACCCTCCGCTGGCAAAGGTCCTGGCCTGCAGGACCAAGCTTTGCTCTCTTCCCTCTCCTCCCTTACCCCATTCTGCCAGGAACAGCTTCATCAAAGCTATCGTGCACTCACTGCCCCAGGGCCCTCCTTCTCTGCCTAGACTGCCAGAAAACCTCCTCCAGAGGGACAGTGACAGGGTCAGTGGCTATCCCTTGGCCACCATCTCGCCCACCAACCCCACCCTGGTGGCCACTGGGGCAGTGTTTGTGTTGTTTAGCGGCTAAAGACCAATGCAGGTATGGCAGCAGGGCTGGCAGGAAGGTGAGGCTGTGTTTTCAAGACTTGCAGGGCTCTGCCCAAGATCTGCCATAGCGCTCGGTGGGCATCTCTCATGGACTTCCCACTTTAGGGAACATTCCCTCATGCAGCCTCTGAGGAAGAAATGTTAGGTCATTCAGATATGAAAGATTGCATTAAATAAGAGAATATTTCATGATAATACATGTAGCACGAAACTCTTAGATATGAGGTGTTTTTTCCCTTTTCAGTTACATTTTTTATTTGTCAAATTCTCTTCAAGAAAATCCTCAGTGCTATATACAGCAAATGTGTGCATCTGCATTTACAGAACTTTGTATCATATTCTTGCCTAAGATGCAACCTTTATCACACATGATATTGACATTTAAAAACCTCACACTGCACTGTAAACAAGGATGGATTGCATCAGCCAAGGCAGTACTAGTTTTATGTTGTGCCGTATCAATGCTCTTCCTCAAGGGATCTTCATCTCCAGTACTGTCCTTCTTGGATGTTTGCATTGCTACTGAATGATGTGGTTACTTATCCAAGCTCTGCTGTCTCTTCAGCCATGAACTTTAAAAAAAAACCCAACCAGGGTAAACAGCAAGCTGTAAACTGCATTAATTTACATAGTGATAGGAATACATGTCCTACAAAACAGCAAATCCAGACACTATCATGTCTTACACTTCCACTGCAGCAGAACTGCAGAGGAATTGTAAGGTACTTCAGTAGACTGCAGTGTTTTTTCTCTTCTCTCCTCCACCCTGTCCCTCTGCCCTCCAGCTACTGCTTCTGTCTAACTCACCGTCCATTCTGACTGTTACAGTGTGGTGAAGCTTGCTCAATGAGCAGAAGATCCACTGCAGATTTGCTGGAAAGTCATTGCTGGGTAAAAATAATTGCATTTGTTCTAAGTATTCTTATGTATATAGTGAGTCAAATGCTGACTCAGTAAAATTTTTGGCTGAATTAAGTCAGATTCTCATCTTGTTTAGATACAGTCCTTAATAATTTCTGAAGGTAATAAAGTAGATTTTATATATGCATATTTGGGCAGGTAAATCATTTCCTAAGGAAACTTTGCTAATGGTAGCTAAATACCAAGAAATGCATCACATTTTGTCACTGATCAATTCCCCAAAGAAGTGTTGGAATAGTTGCAGTTCTGTACAGTTTGTTGCCTTTTTAAAAATGGAGTGTGAATTTTGGCTAGAAAGAAACAACTTTTCACAGAGAAACTTTCACCAGCTTATCAGCTTTGATAGATTCCAGCACCTGAGTCTTGTGCCAAGCAAACAGAAGAATTTCTCAAGCAAAGCTGTATTTTCTGTTCAGAAGATAATCTCAGGAGATGTCAGAAAGCCTTTCTGTGGCTATTTCAGTGTTCTCTTTCATTAACTTTTTTCTTTTTTCTGTTGGTTTTTTTTTTTTTCCCAATAGTTTTTTTAGCAGACATGTCGCTGTTGGCTTTAACCAGCCTCAGCCTTGGTGTTAGCAACTCCAGATGATCAGGGGGGCTGTAGAATTGGGCAAAGATTTACGAGACCTAACACCTAAGCCCATCTGTGTCAGCAGCCTTGAGGTTGTTTCTTCATTTCTCTGTGTGCTTTCCTTTCTGTGCTTTGCTCAAAATGCCCTCTCTTTAGCTTAGTATTGTTAGAGTGTGACCTGTCTGCCTCAAAAGCACAGTGGACACCTACACTTAAATAGGATTTCCAGGTAGAAGTAATTAACAGAAACAACATTGGTTCTTTTACTTAGTACTTCGGGGTATTTCAGTGATGCAGTACAGATCAGATGCAATTTTTCTTTAGAAAACAAGGAGAGTTCCTCTGTAAACTTCACTTTCCTGATAATTCTAAGAGAGCTCAGTTTAAAAGAGTGTGAATGTTAAGAGAGGTGAATAAGATTTCAGTTTTCCATAGGACAGTGTCATTCTTTTATCATAATTCTTTTCCTGAAAGGAGTTGTAGATCATGGTTGCTCCCTTAGAGGTGCACAGAAGCTCAAATGACTTGCTATCACAGGCATAGTGACACTGGTTTGGGGTGCTTGGTGAGAAGAGTCCTTCAGTAATAATGTTGCTCGAATTGTATTATATAGTAAAAGAAGATCCATTGTCAGTCAGAATTTCACTAGTCTGTCTTGAATGATAAATATCAGAGTTTGTCCTTGAACCACGTTTGTTATACTTCTTGTATCTCAGGCACCATAGGTCCTTCATTATCTTCACAAAGTAGCTTCTGAACTTCACTCCAATAAATGCATAGAGCACAGGGTTCACACAACAGTGTAAAAATGCTATGGCTTCAGTGCTGTATTTCGCATAGGATATCATCTTGTCATTGTCACAAGATTTGCCTGTCTTGCCCATATTTACAGCTATCACAAGAAGAACAGTGTTATAAGGTACCTGGCAAACTAGGAAAACAGCTACAATTAGCACAATCACACGGACAGCTTTGTTTCTTTTGGAATTCTGAGCTTGTTGTAAGGATTTGACAATGAAGGTATAGCAAAAAATCATGAATATGAAAGGTATAAAAAATCCAAATCCAACTTGTAGACACAGCAGCAGTGATTTCAGCATGGTGCTTTCAGACATTTTGTCAAATCTGTGATCACAAATCTCCTTGGTTTCATTAGTGTAGAAACTGTAGCTTTCACTGTGTAGAAAAGAGGAACTAGAGATTAAAATCGACGATACCCACACGACCAAACAAATGAGCTTACTGTTTGCGAGCGTTCTTGCCCTCAGTTTAAATGACTTTGTCGCCTGCACGATAGCAATGTACCGATCCACACTGATAAAGGCCAGAAGCAGCATGCCACAGCTGAAGTTGATTGCATAGATACCTCTGGTCATTTTGCAAATGAAATTGCCAAAAATCCATTTGTCAGCAGCGTAATTCACTGCCCACAGCGGGAGAGTGAGAACAAACAGTATGTCTGCTATGGCCATGTTGAAGAGGTACACATCTGTCATGGACTTGGTTCTTTCATATAAAGCAAAGGTCACCACTACAAAGATGTTGCCAATTAAGCCGACGATGCAAATCAGCGAGTACACAACTGGCAGAAATGCTTTTGTGAAGTTCCTGACTTCCAGCTTAGAACAAGGTTGTGTGATTAGACCAGCATAGTCTGGATAGTATTGATAATCTATGGTATGAGGCACTGTCTGTAAAAAAGAACATCAGTTAACACATAGGTGTTAATCTCGAATTTCTATACAGTAGAAAGATCACAGATAACAGTCATGCAAGTACAAGGTATTTTGGAAATCTTTAAAAAATGAGTACACAAGTATTATGTGTCTGGCTTCTTTGGAACAGAAGTGACATTTCCCTCCCAATAACTGTAACACTTATCTCTCATCCTTCCCATGTCTCAGCTTCAAGCCTCTATCAAACCCAACTGCAGATAATCCATATCACTGTTGTTTCCTCCAACACTAACTTTTACATGGTCTCTACTGACTACACATCCCAATTTCAAATGCATTTAACACCAAAGAGGCGATTTGCAAGAACTAACTAAATCTCAGTTACATGGAGATAATATTCTTGCATGGCCCAAAGGTTTGTATCATTAAATGCATTATGCATAAAGGATTAGTGTCACATCACAGAAGACTCTACTGTGTAAAAGTCTAAAGTAGGGGTCAAGATTACCCTCAAAGATGACGGTAATAGGTTGATGGTTGAACTTGATGATCTTAAAAGTCTCCAACTTTGACAATTCTGTGATTCTGTAATCACAACATCACAGAACCACAGGATGTTAGGGGTTGGAAGGGACCTTGAAAGATCATCTAGTCCAACCCCGCTGTCTTTCTAGCATGTTATACACTTATACTAATGTATCTTGGCTAAATCAAGAGCCAAAATTATTACCTCTCTCCTCTCAGCTAGACAGGCAATGCAGGATGGCTAGCCTGAGACACAGTTGCTTGCAAACACCAAACCTGTAGCTACAGTAGTAGAGTGCAAACCCAATAAACAGTAAACTGTACTTTGACAGTGAACTCTACTGTTAGCAACATCTCCTCAGCTAATCACTCCTGAGATTAGGGCATTTGGACCAGCAGCCTGAAAGAACTGGAACTTACAGATTCATTGCTTTATTGATGTACTAATATGATTTATCAATGAAGTACTTACAAAATTCATTTTGGCAGTACACTTCTCAGAAAGAAAAATATATTGAGAAGATCTTCAAAATTTTTTCTAAGGATTTCTGAAAAGAGAATAAAGTAGATTGGACTGGGAATCCAGCACAAGAAATATGAACAAGTAGAAAGACATAACTGGAAATAAAACAGAGAAGAATAAATCCAGAGAAAAATCTCATCATTTCAACTACATCAACCATACAGAGGAGCATCTCAACAAATCACAAATCTCTGCAGCACAATGTGCAGTAGTGTGAAGTGAAATATTTCTATCACTCTTATTAAGAGCACACTCTTACATAAGGAATGTTTATTCACAGAGCTATTAAACAATATATGAGAATATGTTACTCTAATTTTACTTTCAGAAGTTCTGTATGACAATTGTAGTCAGTGTATTGAAGGAAATATGGAAAAAATAAACAGCACAACCTTAGTATACTCCATAACAGCAATACAGCACTTTTTTTTTTCCTCTGGCATTTTACCAGTGTGTCTCAATACAATTACTTGCCCTTTTTACTATGCTAGTGAGTAAATTAAGAGTGCCAAGATAACTGGTTTTTTAATATAAAGGATAGTACACAGCATATGAACAGACTTAGCATGCTGTTGTTTTGTCTTTGTTCAGCGTGCAGATCTTTATGTGATAGACTGCACTCAATCAAAATAATTTCTCTCTCACTGTGACATCTAAGCATTTTACAAATGTAATTAATTAACTTGCACAATCCCCTGTGGTGAGGAGGTATTATCTTTGTATTACAGGGAAGGAGATTGAACACTGAGTCATTAAAGTAAGTATCCACTAGAAATGTGCAGTTTGAGACTCCTGTCCCCCCCCAACAGCATTTTTGAGAGTGCTTAGCATTATGAATGACTTCAGTTAGATTACACCTCTTGACTGTGGTTGCAGAGAGGCTCAGACTTCTTCAGACCACACAGTCTAAAGTCACAGATAGGTAAAAGAGGGAACATGACATTGGTGGTTACATGAACAAAGCTCCGCTTAAATGGTTTGTTTAACCTCACACAGGAACCCCAGGCAGAACATTTAGTTCCTCTGCATTCCCCTGCATGAGTCAGTCCTCCTGTTCTTTCCGTTAGATGCTCTGTCGGAAGAGCACCTGTCACCTATGCAATAATTGCACAGGTGGTGTTTGGCTGGGACTGGATGACATGGGGTCCCATATTTGCTAAGACAGTGAATGGCAGTTTTGTCTAGTGTTTCTCTGCTTTTTGTTAGTTGTGCTGCTAATTAGGAAGTGTGCAGGGGTCAGCTTTAAGTCTGAATAAACAAATCCTTTCTGTTTGGGAATTACCTGAATTTTGAAAGAAAGAGACAGACAATCTGTAAAAGCGAGGCAGACACAGTTCAGATATAACTGAGAAGCAGGGAGAGGAGGACAGAACACTCTTGAAAAGCATAATGAGGCTGAAACTCTGACTCATGTGGGGAGGCTGGCTCACAACAGAGGGCTGCAGATAGAGGTAAATGCCTCTACTATCTGATGTTGCTTAAGCGTCACAGCTTCTCTGGCTTTCCTGCCCTTTAAATAAATCTTTACCACCTCTCCAGCTTCCTCTGCTAGCTTTTAAAAGCTGATTTTTAGAAGCTTCAGGAATATGAGAGCCTGAAAGCTCTTGAACACCTTCTGAAGCAAGCTCAGAAGTGTAAAAATGCATAAGACAAAGAAGTATGTTGTACGGTTCAACTGGGCTAGCCCATCCTTGAGTAACTCTTGTCTCCATCTTTTGCTTTACCCTTCTCTGACCTCATCCAGCCAGTCATGCCTTTGCTTGGTGTTTCTGTTACACTTTGCATTTGGCTGCAACTACAGTAACTTCAGTTAAACAGTTAAAAAAGTGTCAAGGTTATTATTTTAGAAACTATTATTTTATTGTTGCAAGAAAAACACCTTTCTATGTATCTGTCATTCATATCTTCCTAGGACGCTCCCTGTTGAAATACACAAAGAGGGTCTGTAAGCCTATGTTCTCTATAAAACAGTCACTCTTCTTTCCACTCAGCCAAAGTCACTCTCAAACATTAGTGTAACGTGCAGAATGAAGAAGAAAGGGTGAAGGCATTTGGAAGAAAGAGAGCACAACTGTTTCCTACAGCCTGCAACGAGGGCTAAGAAAGGAAATCTCTTCAAATTAGCACTGAAGTCTGAAGAAAGGCTTTCTGGTCCTTAGAAGAGCTCAGCACAAAGTTTGTAGGGAACAAACCTCACAGGAGAGCTGGGTACTCTCCCTGATGCTAAAAGAATTCACAAAGGCATCACCAGTCACATATTTATTCAGAAAAGGACTTCCATTGTACAGCAAATTTTCATGAGGATGGTTGTTATGAGAGTAGTAGAGAAGCACTCAGACTGAAAGCAGAATTGCAGAGATTAGATTTAGAACCTGATTCAAATCTCTCGAGCTAATTTCCTTTTCTGAATTTGAGACAGTATTCACTGAAGTTATTAAGAAAATCTACTGTCTGCAGAGGAAGTTGAATCAGAACTCCTATAAACACTATTTCCTTTTCAGTTTAAATCTTTCTGACTTTTTTTAATAGGCATCTTTGTATTGTATGATCTAGATATTTATGGCTTTATTTAGCATTAATGAATTAGGTAAGTATAAAAAATAAATTACAAAATATGTAAGGGGGTGGGTGTGTTCTATCTTTGCTTATATATTACATATGGGCATAGTTTTATGTATGTGTACACAAACATACTTATGTACTGAACATTAAATATGTAAGCCTTTAATTGTTTAGCTTACTATTTTTCCACTTTATCCACATTATCATATTTCTTTTCACTATGAAAGCAATATATGAATACTCAGAAGTAAGACTAAACAACAACCTTAAGTATGAATACATTATTTGAATTATACAAGCAGAAAACAGTGAATAAAAAAAAAGACCTCAGGAAAACGGCAGATTTCTATAAGGAAATAATTGTAAGTCCTTAGAGAGAATAAATAAGTATTTTTAAGCATTGCCCACCATTGTCAGTATACTCCTACTTACATGTTCTGTTTAATACACTCATCACAAACACATACATTATAAAGAACCTATTTTATTTTAGTACTTACCAGATTTCAAAATTGCCTGAAGATCAGGTGAAAGAGGATGTGTGATTCTGTTACATTCTTCTGTGGCTGCCTCAAGCACATTTACCAATAGCCTCAAAAGGAGTGTACTTCAATTTGAAAAAAATAGAAATAACAGCATTTCTTAAAGGTACAGAGTTAAATTGAAATAATCATCACTTTCTCCTGACAAGCCATAACAATAACTGCCTTTAAAAAAAAGGAAAATATTTAACCTTATCTGCACTGCAAACTTGCAAGTTGGAGGCAACTCATTTACTAATTAGGCTACCTATATAGAATCATAGAATGGCTCAGGTTGGAAGGGACCTTAAAGATCATCTAGTTCCAACCCCCCTGCCATGGGCAGGGATGCCACATGCACTAGACCAGGTCATCCAGGGCTACATCCAGCCTGGCCTTAAACACTGCCAGGCATGGGGCCTCCACAACCTCTCTGGGCAACCTGTTCCAGTGCCTCACCACCCTTTGGGTGAAGAACCCCCTTCTAATCTCCAGCCTAAATTTCCCCTCCTTCAGCTTGTAGCCATTCCCCTGTGTCCTGTTGCAATCAGACCAGGAGAAAAGTCTCTCTCCTTCTGCCTTATAATCCCCTTTCAGGTACTGAAAGGCCGCTATAACGTCCCCTCTGAGACTTCGTCCTCTCCAGGCTGAACAACCCCAATTCTTTCAGCCTGTCCTTGTAGGGNCCCAGATGCAGGACCTTACACTTGGACTTGTTGAATTTCATTTGATTCTCAGAGGCCCACTTTTCAAGCCTGTCCAGGTTCCCTCTGGATGGCATCTCCCCCCTCTGGCGTGTCAACCACACCACTCAGCTTGGTGTCATCTGCGAACTTGCTGAGGGTGCACTCAGTACCTCTGGCCAGGTCATTAATAAAGACATTGAAGAGCACCAGTCCCAAGACAGAACCCTGAGGGACACCACTCGTCACCAGCCTCCACCTAGACAAGGAGCCATTGACTACAACTCTCTGACTGCGTCCATCCAGCCAATTTCTTATCCACTGGATGGTCTGCCCATCAAATCCATATCTCTTCAATTTTGAGATAAGGATGTCATGCGGAACTGTATCAAAGGCTTTACAAAAGTCCAGGTAGATGACATCAGTTGGTCTTCCTTCATCAACCGTTGCAGTCACTCCATCATAGAAGTCTATCAGGTTGGTCAGGCACGACTTGCCCTTAGTGAATACACGTCGGCTTCTTCGAATCACCTCTTTGTCTTGCATGTGCCTTAACATCACTTCCATGACAATGCGCTCCATAATCTTCCCAGGCACAGAGGTGAGGCTCACCAGCCTATAGTTCCCTGGGCCTTCCTTTCTCCCCTTTTTAAAAATCGGGGTGATGTTACCCTTCCTTCAGTCACTCAGGGCTTCACCTGACCTCCACGACTTGTCAAATATGATGGAGAGTGGGCCTGCAACTACATCAGCCAGTTCCCCCATCACCCTAGGATGTATGTCATCAGGGCCCATAGACTTGCTCTTATCAAGTCTCATTAGGTGATCCTGAACCTGCTCTTCACTCACAATGGGAGGCTCTTCACTTGTCGAACACTCGTCTAGGGCTGCCAAATCACAGTTGATGCAGGAGGCTTGGCTGCCAGTAAAGATGAAACAAAGAACTCGTTGAGGAGCTCAGCCTTCTCCATATCCATTGTGACTAATTTTTCCTTCCTTATTTGTCAGAGTGAGAACAGTCACCCTGACTTTCCTTTTCTGGTTAATATATTTGCAGAGCGAAGAGGACACATGAGCAACCATGTGGTGGAAAGTGACAAAAAACTAGGCTGTAGTTTGATTTCCTACATTAGGATGATTGGCAAGGTGCCCAGACCTTGTGAATCTTTCAAGACATCCTTAATCACAATAGTAAACTACTTTACCTGTATTATTTATTCCATAATTCATAACCATTTCCATCATTAAAACTTCACAAGTTTTCAAGCCATCCTTTCAGTCTTTGCTTCAGGGCTCTTACCTTTTTTTAAACTATTTTTTTGTACTATTTGGCTAAATTGCTGTTATTTAAATGTCAAAATGTAGTAATGGAAACAATCTAATTAACTTAATTAATTCAGATGAGGCTTGTAAGGTATTTTCTGAACTTTCTTGGAAAGGAAAAAATGCTTCATTTTTAAATCTCCAGTCCTTCAAGTGCTGCAAGGAATAGCACATTTACTCTTGAGAAGCTGAGGTACATATACCTTTGTATATACATAGCTACATATGACAGCCGAGATCCTGTTTACAGAGAGCTCACTTTCTGTCTAAATGCTCTCTGAAGCAAACCACTTATTGCTGCTCACGTCTGACACTTCGAAACATGGTCTCAAATCCTGTTAAAAACAGCAAATTCAGAATAGGAGCACTTTCTACCTCAGTAAAGCAATTTGCTGATATTTCACTGGGAGTCATTCCACTGTGAGCCTTTTAAGAGCTTCTTTCTCATAACTCTGCACCTTGTAGAGCAAACTTCATTACACAAAGGCAAACCTAGTCCATAGCAGTCATGTAAACAGAAAATGATGAGTAATAGAAATTATCTCTGCATTACAGAAATAGATGTAACTTCAAATCACCAACCAAGTCCATGATGGCACTTCGTGACATGGTTTAGGGGGCATGGTGGTGTTGAACTAGTGGTTGGACTTGATGATCTTAGAGGTCTTTTACAACCTTAATGATTTTATGGTTGCAGTCCATATTCAAACAAGCACTTCTGCTGCTAGTAACAGCTTCCAGCATCTCTCTCAGATATCAACTTACTAACAGATTAGCCCATGGAGCAGCCGAATATTGTCAACAGTATTTCATGGAATGAGAGGCATTAAAAGATAATTGATAATTTTAACGATGGATTAAAAGATAAATCAGAATTTTATCTTATCCATTACAAAAACTATTGCTCAACTTGCTCCTTTTTCAGGTATTTTGAAATTCAAACGTCTCTCATGCTTTTTGTCTGCAATATATTCAGTAGTTAGCATGAATTCAGCATGAATAACAGTCTTTTAAAAGGTGAAGAATTCACCATGTAGGCGAATGCCAAAGTTAATACAAGATAACTAGTCCAACTTACCTTCTCAGCACGTTTTCTTTCGAGCTAGTTACAAAGCCCAGACAGCTGCCTTCATGGATGCTTTGTCCTTCACCTTCACACTATGGCAAGTGGGAAGGGCTTTTTCTTTTTAAAACATCTATTTGAAAATCTGCATATTATGCAAATGAAACCCCCACATGTAGTTACTGTTCATTTGTTAGAGCTCAGAAAGGAAATCTTTCCTTTAACTAATATGGTTATTGTGGGTTTCCAAGTATCACCACGTGTTGGTGTTCTTCTACCACTAATTAAGGAAAGAAAATATTGAAAGATAAGGAAAACAATCCCACCTTCTGAGTTATTCTAGAATATATGTGTTTCTTCTGGAATTAGTCAGAATATTGGGGGGATAGGTTAATTCTAAAAGAAAGGCAGCACACACACCCCATGCCGTTCCACCCTGCTTTAAGGTTCAGTCTGTTAAATTTAGATCGGTCTAATCTGATTCAAAAATCTAGCCACCAGCTGAGGTTCTGGTCTCTCCATCATTCTTTCAGACCACTAAATGTAAATTATATCCTTACATTCATGTTGTTTATATTACCTATTTCAAATTTTAACGTTACCATCCTCTACTGTCAATATACTTTTTTCCTCATATTCTTTCAAACTTACCTTCTTTTATTTCTCTTTTCACTCCCTGTCAAACATGCTTTTTTTCTGGTTTAGATATTTCTGTATTTGTTTTTTTGTTTTCCCTATTTCTTCCTTTTTTCTTTGTTCAGCTTTTCTAAATTTCTCTTACTTCCACCTCTTATTGTCTTCATAATTTCTCTACAGCCCTTTGGTCTTTTTTTTTTTCCACATTTTCAGACTCACTCCCACCTGATTCTGTCTATCCTCATGTCAGAAACAACCCTCCTTGTGTATTATGAGGTATGAGAGACTGAAATAACATGACCTCAGAAGTTACATCTGTCCTACATCGACTGGCATCCACCAATGTTTCAATTACTTGATCAACTCTGTCAAACCAGTTAGAGAAGACAGAACCCTCCCAAGGCCTCCTACAGGGCTTTTGGCCCAGGAGCAAATAAGGCTCAGGAAACTGAATGAGTAAGTGTTGTAAACAGAGCACTTGGGAAGGAGAGGGACTGCATGATCAGTGTTTAGATCTTACCTCTACCACAAGCCAGATGATTGCATTTGTAAAATCCCACAATCCACCCATTTTCTTCCACCAATGCACTTGCTATTTAATCTGGAATTAGAGACCAAAAAACCAAAATGATGGAAAACAGCTTGCTGGTCATGTGGAAATGATAAAGATTCAGAGGTGACTTCCTCTCAGATTGAACATGGAATTTCTGAAGGAGGAGCACAGTCATACTTGGAGTACTCCTCTGCTTTGTTGCAGCATCACTTCTTAGAACCAGCCTGAGCTCCTAGCTAGCCTGGCTTCCAGAAAGAAGTGTTAAGAGCAGTAAGTCTATCATTCCACTCATAATCACTGACTTCAGAAAAGCTGGTTAAAAATACTATATTTTCTTGAAGAAAATGTTGATGAAAACAAAAATTTTAAACACAATTTGTCAGAGTTTTGATGGAAGTTTGTATAGCAAAAATGCCAGTTCAGATAAAGCACCAGGATGCATTGGGGGGTTAAAATAGGGTTGTTCATTGTTTTATTCTCTTTTGTAGTCCAAGCTTACCAGTCAGACTGTTACATGGACCAGAAAATATGTTTGTTCTTGAAATCCCAAGGAAGAAAATACAACCCAAATCCAGTCTCTTATTTCCACCACCTGTGCAATAGTTTGCAAACAGCTATCCATCACCCAGATGTTTTATTTTCCTCAAGTGGAAAGAGATTGCTTTAATTTTAATTGTCCTTTCTGAGGTCATAGAGGGAGAAAGTGGCTTCATTCCTGTGTCTCCCCTGCCCAGTGAAGATTTACATATCATAAGTACCTATTACATTATTTGACCCCATATGGGTCAACAAATCCATGAAACCAAGTGCATGTTACTGTAACACACAATAAGTCAGGAGACAAAGCTTAACACAATAGCTACATTGAAAGGCTTTAAATGACATCCTTGCTAAAGTGGATATTTTTGGGTTTGGTTTGTTTTTTTAATGAAATGTACCACTACAAAGAAGACAAAATATTGTAAATTATTTCCAAATAACTGCTGCCTTCTAAAGTAAATGGTTCCTTGCAAGAAAGTTCTGCTGAATTGCCTGCCAATGTATGACTAACGTACATTAGGCTGTAGAGGACAGGTGAGTTTCCATGTCAGAAATTATGCAAGCACAGGCAAAGAGATAAGCAGACTTAAATATGCAGTCACTGACATAATTTCTGGGTTTTATGCTGTAGTCAGACCATATCCATTGTGGTAATATTTTTTTCCTAGCTCGTTCAGTTGCTTACTCTCTGTTTCATGTCTCACTGAAATATGTACCAAAGTAGTTTCTCAAAGCCTGTCATCAGTCTATACTCCCCAGCACTGACATTTCAACCTGAGTATGTTGAATTCATTGACCTGATTTCCTTTTTATGGTTATACTTTCTTTATATGACTGTTTTTACAAAAGACCCACATGATGGAATGCCCTATCACCTCTGCTTCCACAGCAGCTGTGGAAAAGACAGAGTGGAAGAGGTGCTTATGCATCTAATGATGGAATTTATAATTTAGTATGGCAATTTTAAGGCATCTGGGATCCTGGCTCCCACCTGAAACCACAAATATTGAAATGGAAGAAGGAAATTTGGAATTGTGTCTGCACAATATGCAGTTCCTGCATTGGCTGGATGCAGCTCAAAGATTTCTTTCCCAATTGCAAAGACAAATGGAGAGGCTGGCTGGCCACTTCAATGAGACAATTACTCCCTCCGTTTACTTCTAAACCATAGTATAGGCTGTAACCACTGACCACATCAATGATCTGAGGCAACCCAGAGAAAAACTCCCACAAGAGATTGCTCTGCAAGAAGGAAAATCCTCCAGGTCTTCTACAGTGGGAATTACTGTTCCTGAACAGTCACCACTGAGAGGCCACTTGTGCAGACTGATGTAGGAAGGAGGTTGTGTTTTTGTTGCAGACCCTTTCTGTGGTCAGTTGTGAATCAGTGGAGATAATCAAACACCTGTTTAAATCATTCTACTTTTAATAAGCTTTGAACACACTGGGCACTTAACTTGTATTGCAGTCACCAGAAGCTAGGTACCTTAGTCTCTTTAGAGACTTGAGCATACCCATGAATGTCCATGTGGATTAAGAAGGAAAGTAAATGCACATTGGAGTGCTGTATCAAGCAGATGACAGGGATAGCAGCTGCTGACATAGGATCCTCTTCTGTGAAGAGCAAACACAACTCTCTGAATTCTTACTGTAGCAAATAGTTAACTTTTCACTTCCCTTCAAAGAGTGGGCAACTGTGGTTATCATTTGATCTCTAGGTTTTCATGCATGCAGTCACTTACTGGTGGTTGGTGCTTTGATAAAATTGATTTTTCCACTGTGACTATAGAGGTGGTAAAAAAACCCCAAAAAACCACCAGAACCCCCCCAAAAAACAACCAACCAAACAAAAAAGATAAAAAGCTGTAACAGGGGGCAAACTACTGATCATTTCCTACTGGAGCAGCAAGCTGGTAACTGCTGTTGTTTAGTTATATGCTGCACAAACATCCTTACATCCCATTCCTGATTTCCATATAATCTAGCTTGCACTATGATAGGGACCTGCTAACTTTATGGTTTAGGTATATTGGAGAATCATGCAGCATAGCTAGATCTACTGAAATTATGCTCTAAGGCAACAGGATGGATAGCGAAGAACAGGAGATGATTAGCCCATACATCCAGGCATAACTTTTCTGCCAGGTGACACTGGTAGCAAAAAGGGAAAAATTCTGTTCTGTGGGCATTCTGGCACTGATTTGAACTTAAGAGCTTGAAAGCCAAAAATGTAGTTATAGCTTTTGGCTCTTGACATTGGCAAGGAAACTTTTCCATCTGCAGCCCAAGACTTTTTAGCAGGTCTCTCAGTATATCTTCTTTCCCATGCTAAGCTATGTCAGATAGCTCAGGTGCCAGGTGCAGTACAGCCCCCAAAGGATCCACTTATCATGCTCCAAGTTAGATAGGTTTTGATGCTCAACTAGGCACCTTACTCACTGCTTCATGGTATTGTCCCTGCTCACTGCAGGGGGGCTGAAGAAGATTACCTTTAAAGATCCCTTCCAACCCAAACTATGCTATGATTCTATAGCTGTGTTGTGCAGCACAGATATGTTCTTTACTGAAAGTAAAAAGCATGAGTATCTGTGAGGACATGTTTGAGAAAGCTAGCAACTGATAGCTGCACATGCTCCCTCCTCATCATGATGTTTTGTTTGCCTCCACCACTGACATTTGGTAAAGTGTGCAAATATTAACCACTTCCTGATTCACTGCAGTTTCCTTCCACTTTGTTAACCAGGGTTGGCAGACATCTAAATTTACACTGGTCCATCACTCATCCTTTCACTATCCTGAAAATTTAGCATTTATCCCAGGAATCACTACCTAGAGGCTAGTAGGAACACCCTTACCAGGATCTGCAGCTGCTCCCCATGGCTGATCTCTATGGCCACGTGCAAAGCAGTCTCAGCTCTGCTTGCTCCTATAAAGAGGGACAGGGAGGAACTGATCTTAACATGCCCCAGCACAGTCCTGGCTAATCAGCCTGATCCACACCACCTCCAGCACAGTAAAGAATCCTTCCTCATAATACTTCACTGGTGTCAAAACAGGAAAGCACCTTCCACTAATACAGCATTTTTGTTGAAATTTTCCCAGTAATTTATGTGATAAACACCATACTTTGGCTGAGCCAGAGAAGGGATGGATTCCTACTGGCCAAGCTCAGCCAGAAGGTTCCTGAAAGTCCTGAAGTGTTAACATGGAGCTGCTTAAAAAATGTAATCCAAACAAATCACAGCACCTCACTTAATGGTATTACTGAATAATAACTGTGAAAGGAGCTACATAGCAATTACCAGATTTGTGTCCTGTGTTACCAAGATGCTACTGCTTGCTAACCATGAGTTCATAGTATCACAGTATGTTAGGAGTTGGAAGGGACCTCAAAAGATCATCTAGTCCAACCCCCCTGCCAGAGCAGGATTCTCTTAAGACT